>CAUYON010021140.1:0-21123 GCA_963573935.1 Arctocebus calabarensis
TTGTCTCAATGTGTCAAAATCTTTGGTCATTTTGTCTTTGAATTTGTTGAATTCCTGAGACATCTTTTGGATTGCTGCTTGAAATTCTAATTCCATCTTTTCCTCCATTCCACTGATCTTATTTGCTATCCAGACTCTGAATTCAGTTTCTGACATGTCAGCCATTTGCTTATGCAAGGGATCTTGTGCTGTGTCTACCTTGTATTCCTTGGCAGAGTTGATCTACTCTGATTATTCATATTGCCAGAGTTTTTCTGTTGATTCTGCCTCATGATTATTTTTCACTGTTGCCTATGACCGTCCTCACAGTTGAGGAAGTGTCTCTCCCAGATCAGACCCTGGCAGAGTCACTCTGTTGTTACTGGATCTTTGGTAGGGAGTGACCATGTGTCTTTAATGATTTCTCAAACCTCACAAGGAGCTTAAATCCTCCTTAGCCTACTTAGAAGACACTTTAAATTGCTAACTTGGGCTAAGCAGAAGCTTTCCCAGTAAAGTGCTTGTGGCTAGGATCACTCCGTAAGTGGCTATCCTCTTATCCAGTGTGCCCAAACCGGTCTTACCTTATGCCCCTGAGGGCTAAGGCTGCAAGGTGTCTCAGTCCCGCCTTTAGGCTGCTCAGTCACTAGATTACTCACTCCCACCCGATGTTTGTTCTGTGACCCTGAGGGTGGAGCTTGCCAGGGCAGTTCGCCCACAATGGCTCCACGCAGCCCACAACCAAACACTGGTGGCTCCATCTGGCTCAGTGGCTCAGTCTGGGACCCCAGACAATGCTCAAAGACCTCTGCACTCTTGCTCAAGTTCCCCCAAGGCAGTTCAACCGAGCACCAAGTCCAAAAGAAACTCAAACAGCGCACAGGCAAGGCCTTTCCAGCCTGCAGTCCCACTGTTGCCCCACCCACAGCTGCCGACAGTATTAGACCTAATGAAACACACACAACCACTTGCCCAATCTCCACCTCTTTTGCCTTCCTCGGGGTGTCCAGAAGTCTCATGCTGTCTCCCTGTGTCCCCAAAGGAAGTTTCTGGGCAGATCCTGCCTGCCAGAGATGCCTGAAGTCCTCTCTCCCCAGTCTCACTGTGCCCAGTTGCCAGCAGTTTTGTTTTCTGATGTCATTGTGTCCATGGTCATAACAGACAGCTGTGCAGGGTGCACATGGCCCTCCTCAAGGGCACTCATTTCTGTGAATACCATGGGAGTGGTGCCATTTGGGGCTACCCACTTCAGAGTGTGACTTTTCTACTGGTGAGTCATGCCTGTGGACTATAAGTCCTGCAGTTTTCCTTGCAGGCTGATTAATGGGGCCTGGATAAATGTGTGTTACTCTGGATATTTACTAAAATTTACATTTTGTTTACAGAACACCACCTTAAAATATGTGCATTCAGTTTTATTGACACCCTTGCCCCTTTGAATTTCTTGGGGGGAGGAGCTGGAGTAAGGCTGAATTAAGTGCTACCCTGTGGCGTGTCAAGTCTCTTTGCTTATGTTTTTCCAATTCTTTCCCCCCAAAATAAGAAGAAAATCCTTCCTTAACTATAATCTTTTTGAAAAGAGCAGTGGCTTGTTAGGAATTGACATTTATCTTTTAGTAAGATTTAGGCAAAATACATAGAACCCCGTGTAGCTTGTAATCTAAAAGTATGCTTCCTTTTTGGAAATTTGAAGATTGGTATTATTGTTATGGTAATGAACATTTACTAAGCTCTTATAATTCACTACTAAAACAAAGAATTATGAGCAGTTAACCTCTTAGTAGGATTACAGTATAAATAAAACTTTCAAAGTGAAATGAAACAAAGGCTGTATTCTCTGGTTTTTCTATTGTGGGATATCTAAGCCTTTTTATATCAGCAATTAACATTTTGATTAATCTAAATTCTGATGAGAGTTAAAGTCCTTCTTTATGAAACCAGACTGTTTCAGCACCAACTGTTATTGTTATTGTGGTGTTTCTGATGTATGATTTTGAATAATTCCCTTTGGCACTATAGGGCTGTGCACTGTGATAACCTTATTTAGAATTGTTCACATTTCTACTTATGTGCTCTCTTGATGTTACAGGTAGAAGTCTATAGCATGACTTTAGGAACTAGGATGAGTTATTGACCCCATTTGGTCAGCTTCAGGGGATCTCATTTGCCTTCCAGGGTACTATACTGTTACGTCCAGATCTATGAGATACACAAAGAGCAAAAACAATGCAGTAACTGTCTCATAGTCTCACTTTCCAGTAGTGCACTCTTCTTCTTATGACTGGAGTGGCAAGCAGGTGTTCAAGCCAACTCAAGCAAGTCCCTAAACTCAGAGGCCTTTAATGGGCTGAGGAGCATTCTCTGTGATCATTTTAGTTCTCCTCTTTTGAGGCAGGAGTAAGAACAGGTATTAGTACTTTGTACTTAATTCTGTCATGTTCTCCATGTGTTTCCCAGTGTTGTTGATTAACTGAATTGTCTCTCAGCTTTAAAAACACACATGGCCTGTGAATTATTAAAGTCTAGACAAGCTGTGGTTTTCTGTTTGGGAAAATGTGCTGTGTGTACACTATTCAAGGAGCAGGAAAGACCTTATCAGAAAGCAAACACTGTCTTGACTTTCTTCAACTCTTTTAAACTCATATCCTTTCTTGACTATAGGAGTAAGTAAGTATGGGCAGTAATTAAGGCTATGAACTTTTGCTGTCATGTACACATGGTCCCCTTTACTAACTTCATAACCTTGGAAAATGTACTTAACTGAGAAAATTCAAATTTCCTGATGTGTACAACTGAGAGGCATTAATGAACATTTAATAAAGCAAAGGTGGCAATTAATTATAATGATATAATAAGATTCTTAACCTATGCCCTAACACTTTATAAGCACTCATTAAGTGATAATTCTTCCTATTGTTTTTCAGAGCCGGAATAAAAGGGAATCTGAACCAAAATGTGCCTTGAGGGTAAAAATCTCACACCCAAGAAATTTACTCCCATTATCTTTCCTTCTTAAGTGTGTCAACCTTTTTGACTTTTTTACATGTCCTTCATTCACTTTCTTTATTTTGACATTTCCACTGGCTTTATTCTGTAACCTATATCCTATGTGCAGGATTGCTGCAGACAATAAGGTATGGGCTAGGATGAGGCAAGGGAGACACCTTACACACAAAATTTAAGGGGTCACCTTCCAGTTAAAAAACACAATTTTTAATGCTGCGTGTTAAAATTAAGGCAAAACATATGATGAACAAAATGATAAAATTTTTAAATAAAGAGAGCATCATTCTACTTTATCTTTATATGACTGTTCCAGCTCCCTTACCTTTTTGTATAAATTTTGAAATAAGATATATGTATCTATAAAGAAAAAACTCACTAGGATTTTGTATGACCCTGATCCTGAATCTGGAAGACGATTCTTTTCTTCATTTTTTAAACTAAGTCAACATGTATGAAGAATTTTCTTAGGACCTGTTGTTTGTACTCAGAATGTGAATGCAAATTATGAGCACTACCATGATTTTCTCATCTGTCCTCCAACAGCTGCAATCATGGCCTTTCCAGTTTCCCCTCCCTTGTAAGAAGGCTGATTGCTACTGAGACATTGCTTACTAGCTCTCTGGTCAGTGTAAGGCTTATTCTGGGGACCACCCTGACATTCCATAACCTCCACCAGGAAAATCCACCTATCCCCTAAGAAACAACGTTTTCCCACTACTGCACCTATATCCTCTTAGAGGCAGATGGCAATAATGGGGGAATGAGCACTGGATAGAAGCTACAAAAAACTGGTACTTTGGGAGACAGATCTATACTGGGAGATATGTATATACTCTCTTTATGCTTGATGTCTTTAGTCTCACACACTTCTGGAGAGCATGTTTTTGCCCTATTGCTGGAGGTAATCTGCCCCTGCTTACTTACCACTTTTCCTGGCTTGCATGTCTCCTGACTTCTCTGGCTCAATTAGTGAAGCTCTTAGTTCTGGGTCTTCAGTGTATTCATTATTTCTTGTTGACTGCTGTTTCTTACCTAGTTCTACCTTGATTGTCTGAGATTTTAACCCATCCCAAAGACAGTAAAGTAGTGGCTTTGTGTTGTTGCCGCTACCTCTCACTCTCCTCTTTTAGAATAGCATCTGATTCTCCATATCTAACTAACTTCTCATAGTCAACCACTGCATTTCGTATACAATGAAGTCAATATATTCTCCTTTATGTATGTCCAATTGCTCTACCAGTTTTTGTTGATAAAACCATATTTCTTCTATTGAATTACTTTTGTTCCATTGTAAAAAAAATCAGTTGGGAATATATAATATGTATTCATTGTTTCTGGGTTCTCTATCCTGCTCCCTGATCCATGTGTTTATTCCTTTGCTAGTAAGACCATTCAATCCTAATGAAAAGTTTGGAGATTGGGTAGACTGATTTCTCTCACTTAATTATTCTAGTTCAAAATAGTTTTAGCTGTTCTAGCTCCTTTACCTTTCTTTATAAAATTTGAAATAATCTATATGTGTCTATAAAAATACTCACTGGGATTTTGGTAAGAATTAAATTAAACCTATATATCAATTTGCAGAGAACACATAGTATGTTTCTCTTTTTTTTTTTTATAGTATGTTTCTCTTATTTAGATTTCTTATTTCTTCCATCAGCATGCTATAATATTCAGTATTCAAATCTTACCCATATTTTGTTATATGCATACTTTTGTGTTTTAGTTTATTTCAGGCTTTTTTTGAGGGGACAAAGAATTAGATTACAGTATTTGCATTTATTAAGTGTAGTCCCTATTACAGTTGTGTCCCACCCCTGGAGGTTTATATATAGCCCCACATTGTGCCTATTCCGTGCCCCTTACTTCTCCCCCTTTTCCCTCTTCCCTCCTTATCTTGAATTAAATTGAGTTTTTCTCTTTTGTAGCCATGTATTAGATTGTCCACTCCTTCACATTAGAATTGAGTACATTGGATATTTGCCTTTCCATTCTTGTGATACTTTACTAAGAATAATGTGTTTCAGCTCCATTCAGGTTAATAAAAAAGGTGTAAGGTCTCCATCTTTTTTATGGCTGAGTACTATTCCATGGTATATAGATACCACAGTTAATCTATTTGTGGGTTGATGGGCATCTAGGTTGTTTATACATCTTGGTGATTGTAAATCAAGCTGCAATAAACAATCTAATGCATATGTTTCTATGATAAAATTGCTTTTTTTCTTCTGGGTAGATGCCTATAAATGGGATTGTGGGATCAAATGGAATTTGACTTCTTTGAGGATTCTTCATACTTTTTTCCAAAGAGGCTACACTAGTTTGCAGGTCCACCAGCAGTATAAAAGCATGCCAGCATCTGCAACTTTGGGACTTCGTAGATGGGCTATTCTTACTGAAGTTAGGTAGTATCTCAGGGTGGTTTTGATTTGCATTTCTCTGATGATTAGGGATGATGAGCATTTTTTCATATGTTTGTTAGCCATTTGTCTGTCTTCCTCAGAGAAGGTTCTGTTCATGTCTATTGCCCAGTGATTTGACTAGACTATTTGCTCTTTTTTTGTTGATTAAGTTGAGTTCTCTGTAGATTCTAATTATCAAGCCTTTCTCATACTTGTAATCTGCAAATACCTTTTCCCATTCTCCAAGTTGTTTATTTGCTTTAATTTTTGTGTCCTTTACCTGTGCAGAAACTTTTTAGCTTACTTAAGTACTTTTTACTTAACATTGTTCTTGCTGTGATTGCCAATGGAGTCTTCTTCATAAAATCTGTCCCCAGGATGACATCATCAAGAGTTTTTACCACACATTCGTGTAGGCAGAAAGCCTACATATGCCTTTGCTTGAGCCATATTTGAAAGGCAAGAAGGAAATCTTTCTAATCACTTTCAGTGAGAGACCTGGATACAACCCCATAAAATGGCCTCTGAGACTGTAAATGCCTGAGAGGCAAAGGCCACAGGGGGCAGCTGCTTGCAAGCAAAACAGCTGCATAGCTCTGCGATCTCCTGTTTGTTTTTTAGAGATGGGTTGCTGCCTCCAGATGGTGATGTGACAGGTGTGGTATTCAAGCAACCACCTCCCTTGAAATTCTTATCTTTGTTTAAGGAAAGTATTTTAAGGCATGGTTTTAATTAAAAAGTTAAAAAAGTAATCTTGTAGTGAAGTCATGGAATGTGTATCAGTTAATCTGTAGATTGATTAGATGCCAGGCTCAGTTGAGATTGGTCATGAGACTGATTTTGCCGGGCTCAGTTGAGACTGGTCATGAGACTGATTTTGTAAGATGAAGTCATTGATTATTAATTAATGATGTATAGGTACAGTAGTGGGTATAAAAGGTGGTGGAAAATAAAGCAAGGTTGCTACTTGCCATGAGAGTGTAAGTGGTCCCCCTTATTACTCAGACTAGTTCATTGCAGGACTCATTCCTCTGCGTCACCGATCAATTGGGAGACTTTCATGCAACATAATACTTCAGCATTCCACGATTCAGCTTTAAGGCTTTGCAGTATAGTGGATTTAGGGGGCAAAACTTCCGCCTGGGACTCAGTGCAACAGTAATAATACTTGTAGCTATGCAACATGTACTGGCAAAGACTATTTGACAATAAGGGCATGAAGCTCTCACCTTGGGGCTTGTAGAAGAATCACATAGCCTTGGCTTGTATGGTTGTTATCTTCCTCACAACTGCCTACCTAAAATGGCTATTTCTTAAGAAAATTCTTAAATTTATCATTAAGTTACTATGATTTATTCTTGCATAATAAAGGAGCACTTTGATGTATCTTTAAAAAAATAGGTCAAATTAAGAAGGTGGTTGATTTAGGAAGGTGGTCAACTACTACATATAATTATTTGTCAATTTAAATTTTAAAAAAAATTAATCAATCAATGATGAAAATGCATTGTGACCCAAGGATTGGAATTAATCCACAATACTATTTGAGACCTACTAAAAACAACATAAGTAAAAATAGCACTATCCCAATTCACAAATGTATAACAAACAATCTTCATAATTCCATAAAATATATTAACAGGTCAGGCATGATGGCTCATACTTCTAATCCTAACATTCTGGGAGATAGAAGCAGGAGGATCCACTTGAGGCCAGGAGTTTGCAACCAGCCTGGGCAACACAGCGAGACATGGTAAATACTAGGTATGGTGGCACTTGCCTATGGTATAAAGTCTGACAAGTAAGTCTGTGAACTTGCCACTGTGCACTTACATTACCAACACTATACAATCAATTTGGTAAGATTTCAAAACTTGGTATATCAGTATCTCACAGCTGTATTTGTGTCAAGATGTGGCATATCTTGTTGAGTGACATTCATTATTGTTGTTGCATGTTTTTGTGTGCTATATGATGACAGCTTTGATGGTCATTCCAGAAAAAGACTCCCAAAATTGCTTTCAAGAGTAGATGAGGTCCTGGCATTGGTGCATAGCTTCTTAAGGGTAGTACTTTGAAAATGACCATAGTGCTATTCAGCAATGAAGTATGTAGCACTTTCTCTAGGATGAGTTCATGAACTTATTAGACCTTATATATATAAAATATCCACTCAAAAATCTGATGAGAAATTTTAAGCCAGAAAGATTGATGTAATCCTATTAACAGCTTTTAAAACCAAAGCTGATCCTAATGAAGTCCTTATATTGAATAGGTACCCAACATAGGACATAGTCCAAACAACAAAACTCTATTCTGAAAATCTGTAATCTGGGCTGGCACTTCAGCCTTATCTGATGATATTTATCACACAATGGTGTTGTGCTTTGAAATCAAATCCAGGGTAGTTCATGGAGTGATGTAGGTACTCAGCCACCACAGCCTGGCCAGGCAAACTGTTTTATTTAAACAGATACAGAGTTTTAGAGTTTTCTTTACTATAAACACTAACAACTTTTGAATTTTATTCATTGTGGGCTTAAATATATATTAAAATCTAGTATCATTATATTAAATATTGTAATTCTTCCACTAATAATATATTAACTCATATAAATATCAATAAATGAATAAAACTATTAAATTATATTGACTTGTTAAGGTTAAGAATGTAACAGTAGATTAAGAATAGTATAGTAGTTAAATGGTTATCTGAAGTGGGACTACAGGGTTGGAATTTTGGCTCCAGCACTTTTTAGCTTGTGAGTGTGGCTTCTCAAATGAAAAATGGGTCTAGTGCTCACTTCAGCAGCACATATACTAAAATTGGAATGATATAGAGAAGATTAGTATGGCCTCTGAGCAAGGATGACACGCAACTTTGTGACACATTCCATATTTTTCCAGCAGGTAAAAGATTTAAATTTAAGACATGGAACTATAAAAATAGTAGAAGAGAGTGTAGGGAAAACACTTGAAGATATTAAACTGTGTAAATATTTTAAGAGGAAGACCATCCCCCCCGCCCCCAGGGCAATTGAAGCAACACCAAAAATAAATAACTGGGATTTGATCACACTAAAAAACTTTTGCATAGCTAAAAGCATTACAACTATAGCAACAGACAACCTTTGGAATAGGACAATATTTTTCCATGTTATGATTCCAACAAAGGGCTGATAACTAGAATCTATAGAGAAACCAAATTTATCAATAACAAAAGAACAAACTCCATTTCTTTGTGGGTAAGAGACTTAAACAGAAACTTCTCTGAAGATGACACACAAATGACCAACAAACATATGGAAAAAATGCTCATCTTTAATCATCAGAGAAATGCAAATCAAAACTACTTTGAGATATCACCTTACTCCAGTAATAAAAGCCCATATTTCGAAGTCTCAAAACTGCAGCTGCTAGCACAGATGTGGAAAGAAGGGAACACTTCTACACTGCTGGTGGGTTTGCAAATTAATACAACCTTTATGGAAAGAAGTATGGAAATCCTTAAGGAACTAAAAGTTGACCTTCCATTCGATCCCACAATTCCATTACTAGGCATTTACCCAGAAGAACAAAAATCACCTTACCCCAAAGACATGTGCAGCTTAATTCATAATTGCCAAGTTGTGGAAACAGCCCAAATGTCCACCAATCCATGAATGGATTAACAAATTGTGGTATGTGCATACCATGGAATACTATTCAGCCATAAAAAGATGGAGACTTTGCATCTTTTATGTTTATATGGATGCAATTGGAACATACCCTTCTTAGTAAAGTATCTCAAGAATGCAAAAAAAAAACTGTCCAATGTACTCAATACTAACACTTACACATTTATTTTATTGATAAAACACAAATATTGTTTAGCAAGTGGGAGGGAAGAGGAACATGAGAGGGAGTGGGGTGGGATCTCGCCTAATGTGCTCTATGCCAGAGTATACTTCAAAATAACTAAAAGTAAATTAGAAATGTCTTACTACAAAAAATAAGTAAATGAAGTAAAAAAATTTGTGTCTAAAAAAATAAGTCAAATAATAGTAACTACCTTGTAGCGTTGTTGAGAAGGTTTAACACAGAAGAGTATATATATATACATATGCCAAATAAATACTTGTTATTATTCTTCATTTTAACTTTACCAACAACAAAATGTAGATAGTATAGTTTTGAAACAACTACATTTTAAACTTTTACACTCTCTGGAAAAGGTCTCAGTAAAAATGAGAACATGAACATGAAGTATTCAGTACAGTCCCTGAGACATAATAAGCATTCATAATAATAATAATAATAGAATCCTAGTACAAAAGAATAGGAAAGGATCTTAAGAAATCATCTGATTCTGCTTCTAGAATGCTTCCTTCTTATTGTCTGCATAAAAAGCACCTTTTAAAGACATTCTTTTATACAAAAGATCTATTTAGCTTTTTTTTAAGAGACAGAGTCTCACTTTGTCGCCCTCAGTAGAGTGCTGTGGTGTCACAGCTCACAGCAACTTCCAGCTCTTGGGCTTAGGCAATTCTCTTGCCTCAGCCTCCCGAGTACCTGGAACTACAAGTGCCTGCCACAATGCCCAGGTATTTTATGCTGCAGTTTGGCCACAGATGGGTTCGAACCCACCACCCTCAGTATATGAGGCCGGCACCCTGCTCACTGAGCCACAGGCACCACTTGATCTATTTAATTTTTAACAATATGCTAAAAACACTCTAGTCCTGCTACGTCTACTTTCTATCAGTTCAGTTATCTGTGCTATTCTACTCAAATTCTAATTGAGTTCTTCTATCTTTAAAAAATTTAAACTTTTTAAAAAAAATTAAAAATTTAAACCTTTTCTAAATTTAGGTGCACTGCAATGAACTATATTTGAACTATATATAGTTGAAGACTTTGGACAGATGGATACACCTATGTAACCCAAATCCCTAGAATGTTTTCATTTCAGAAAGTTCCCTGTACCACTTTCCGCACAATCTCTGCCATCCCTCCTTGCCACTGCTGCCACCTCCTCCTGCCACAAGCACTGTTCTACTTAGATTAGTTTTGCTTGTTCTAATAATTCATATAAATGCAATCACACAGTATGTTCTCTATAGTGTCAGGCTTCTTCACACCACCCAAAGTGGTTCTGAGATTCACAGATACTACTGTACCCTATTAGTAGTCTGTTTCTTTAATTGCTAACTAGTACTCTTTATATATATTCCATATACATTTTGTTTGTCCTATAACTTGTTGAGATAAATATGGGTTGCTTTCAGTATTTGGCTATTATGAATTGTTCTGATGACATTTATATAGCTTTTTATAGATAAACACTTGGGCATAATGCGTCATAGGAGCTATATAGGCTTAACATTGTAAAAAAACTGTCAAATTGCCATGTCACACTTAGCATTCCCACCAGTGACTTGTGTTTGACAGTCTTGGTTGTCTACACCTTTACTAACATTTGGTTTTCTCACTATTTTTTAAAGTCAGTCTAGGCGGGTATTATCTCATAGTGGTTTAATTTGTGTTTTCCTAAATATGATGTTGAACATTTTTTATGTGCTTTTTGAGCACCAATTTGTCTTCCTATGGATGTCTGGCCTTTTGCCCATTTTATAATCTGTCTTCTTATTTTCAAATAGTAATATTTTAGATTCAAACATTTTATCAAATACACAATGTTATAAATATTTTCTTCCAATTTATAATTTCTATTCACTTCTTTCTAGGTCTTTTGATAAGCAGAATTTAAAAATTTTATTAAAGCTCTTGATTTTCCCTTAAAGTGCAATTGATATTGAAATAATATAAAGTACAATCATAATTCTAATAGCCATTTGTTAAATCGAAAAGAAAACATGAGGCCCAAGATGAGTTTTCAACAGTAGAGCTCAATGTGTCACTGACTTATATGATCTATGATTTTGTCTACTACTCTGATACATATGACTGACTAAATGGTTTTCCATAGTTTAAGGTTTTTCCCTCTTGACTTCTAGTGTTTTAGCAAGGGTACCTTATTTATGCAAATACATCGAGTACTATCTTGACCCCTTTTTTCCAAGTCAGCAAATTGGATATTATGACAAACAGGGGCCTACTCCATATACCCTCCAGGTTGCCAGAAGCTACTAACAGGTCCATTGAGGGTATGATTCTTGAATTATCTCACAGTAGTTCAAACTTTACAGGCTTTGTACTGCTGGATTTTTTAAACCTGGCAGACATCACATAGCAGTCCTGACTGAGCACATTCTGCCCATACAAAGGCATCTGTCTTTATCTTTTGGGGGACAAGGTTAGAACAGCAATCAGTGAGTAAACGTGGTGAAATAGAAGTACAGTCTTTATTAGGCAGTGATGAATGAACTGTATAATGAAATTTAAACTAGTAATAAATGGTGGTGCTAGACATTATTCTTTAAAATAATACCGTACTCAGCTGTTAACTTACTCAAACTGTAAACCAAAAGTAAGCTTACAACATCTTCTAGTCTGGTACCTTCTGGGGGAGAAAGGGCTGGCAAAAGCATTGTCAGCTGAAATATTTCTCTTTGCTACTGAAATATTACTATTACTATTTTTTACAGGCTTTTATATATTTATAGATTTTATAGATTTATAGATTTTTATCCACATATTTAAATTTTTGACTTGGGCTAATTACATTAACTAGCAACATCTGGTCCATTATAAAGTGTAATTCTATGAAGATAATTCACAGAAATAAATTTAATGCAGATTTGATTATGAGAGTTATTAAAAACAGAATTTATTAGAGAAAGGCTGTGGAGATAAAAACAGTTTGATCAGTTTCTACTGTCTACAAATATTCTTCCAAATGCTTATCCTTAATTTCTACTCCTTAAAACTGCCACCTACTTAATGTGATCTTTTTTCCTAATCAACACAGTATCCTTGAAAGATCCAAGTCCCCAAATTCTTTGTGGAATTACTTTTGCACCTAAAGTCATAAACCACAAATTTTTTATACCAAAATGTTGCCCCTAAAAATTAAAAACAAAAACTTGTTGAAAGACTAAGCTCTTAAAAGATTAGATTAAAATTTATGAACTTTAGGTATGCATGCATGTGTGTGTGTGTGTGTGTGTGTGTGTGTATGTATATATAGGAACTTTATATATAACACTAAGTTTCTTTTTTTTGTAGAGACAGAGTCTCACTTTGTCGCCCTCGGTAGAGTGCTGTGGCATCACACAGGTCACAGCAACTTCCAACTCCTGGGCTTAGGCGATTCTCTTGCCTCAGCCTCCTGAGTAGCTGGCACTACGGTGCCCGCCACAACACCTGGCTATTTTTCTGTTTTTGCAGTTCGGCCGAGGCTGGGTTTGAACTCGCGACCGTCGGTATATGGGGCCGGCACCCTACTCGATGAGCCACGGGTGCCGCCCTAAGTTTCTTGAAGATTAATATGGAAGTAGTATAATAACTCTCAAAACATAAATACAGAAAATTACTTCAAGAAAATTTTAAAAAGCTAATGATTGGTTTTATAGTAAGTGCTTTATAATTATTTCTTCTAACTAGAGACACTATTTGCATTTGCTTTTGAAAATATATTTTACAAAAGCTTTAATTAAAATGTAAGTATATTACCATTTTTAAAAATGAAAACAATGGTGTCCATAGCATTAAAAAATCAATTGTGTCCATAGTATTAATATAAGGCAGTGAGTGCTAATGATGAAATTGGCCCATGAAACATCGCCTATTTGCCTTAAAAAAAAATCTAAGATATCTACTAAGCCAAAAAAAATTAATATTGGAATTTGCAGTAATCTTAATAAAACAACAACCTGGCATAGTAGCACTCGCCTGTATTCTCAGCTACTCCAAAAACTGAGGTGCAAGAATCACTTGAGCCCATGTGTTGGAGACCAGTATGATGGATAACATGGCAAGACCACAGCTTAAAAAAAAAAAGAAGAAAAGAAAAAAAGCAAGGAAGAAAGAAAAACACCACTGAATCTATTTCTTTCTTTCTTTCTTTTTTTTTTTTAGACACAGTCTTACTATGTCGCCCTTGGTAGAGTGTGGTGGTGTCACAGCTCACAGCAAACTCCGACTCTTGGGTTTAGGCAACTCCCTTGCCTCAGCCTCCCAAGTAGCTGGGATTACAGGCACCCACCACAATGCCCAGCTATTTTTTTGCTGCAGTTGTTTAGCTGCCCCGGACCAGGTTTGAACCCACCACCTTCGGTGCATGTGGCTGGAGCCATAACCACTGTGCTATGGGCACCAAGCACACTGAATCTCTCTCTAAAAAAAATAATCAGTAAGCCTTTGGAATAAATATGGTCGTATTAATAACATTTCCCTTAAGCCAAGCTTCTTCCTGATAGCTAAATTTATGATTGACATGTTTATAGTACACATTTCTCATAAACAGCTATTTTCTTTTTTCTGCATATCCTGTGGTAGCCTAGAATAAGATCACATTAAATCGGGAAAGATTTTCCTTCTCTAAAAACAAGCGTGAAGAAACTACCCAAACAGAAAACATTATTTCCATGTATGCAATCTAGTTATTCTTACTTCCATACCTTCATTTTTCTTGTCCTTTTAAGTAAAATGGAGAACCTACATAACGTTCTGAAGAAAGTTTCTTGGATTATTTGTGAAATAGTCATCATATAACATTGTTTAAATAGCTACAGTGTTATGAGATCAACTGCTCACTGTGTAGGTCTGCTTTGGTTATTATTTACCAACCATCTACGTAAGGATAAAGATGTCTTACTTGTCTGAGCCTCATAGCACTTGGTTTTTATTCATAAACAAACAAACAAAATTATACCTTCCACATTTGTTATATTGCTCTCAAAGAAACAATAAATTAATTGAAATCTTTTTTTCTCAGACATAAAATTCACCGATCCCCTGCTCTACATCACTACTATCCATATAAGGGGAAATAGCTCCAAAGCACCTGTTCATTATGTTCACATTTTCAGAGAGAGATTTATATTTTTTAGTTACAAGCACAACATTCTCTGAGAATGCTGATTTCACTCATTGCTAATAAAATACTACTTACAACCTTCTTTTGCAATAATGACTTAAGAGTGAAAACTTCTTTTCTTATTTATTCCCAAACCATTTTTTTCAAATATGACAACAACAATAAATCTCTTTTTTAAAAGGCCAAAAATTTCTAATTGTTAGAACATTAATATTGAGGTTACCAAGCATTTATTCAAGATAGCAAAAATTTAAACATGACCACACTAACTATAAACTTGGCTCTGCGTACCAGTGATCTCATACCAGCCCGTAAGCACTGCAGGAAAGGAAAAGAGAAGAGAAAAACTAACCAACACAACTCTAAATGTACTAAACTGGATTCTTTTTTCTTTCTTTCTTCTTCTTCTTTTTTTTTTAATTGAGACAAGTCTCACTTTGGCACCCTCGGTAGAGTGCCGTGGTGTCACAGCTCACAGCAACCTCAAACTCTTGGGCTTAACCGATTCTCTTGCCTCAGCCTCCTAAGTAGCTGGGACTTCTGGCAGCCAGCACAACACCTGGCTATATTTTTTTGTTTTTAGCAGGCTGGTGCCCTACCTACTGAGATATTGGCGCCATCTAAGATTCCTTTTCTTGAGAAGAATCTTTTTAAACACACATATACACACAGAGTTCAAAAACTTTAATTCCTAGGTTTTAGGAATAGTTTCTTATAGAGGAAATAGCATATCCTTCACACGTGTTATAAACAATTTTTGGAATGAGGGAGAGAAACAGACTGCTAAATCCCTGGATAGTTTTTGACCCTCAGCTAGGACAGTGATAGGTATTTAAAAGAATGACATATTAAAATCAACATCAGAGCTGAAAACTGAAATATTAACAGAGTAATAGCCATAAGCAGAGCTTTTTCTAAGATGTGTCTACTTTATCCTAAAGTACAGAACATAGACTATACTAATAATCTCTATCCAATATCAACTTCATAAACCAAACACATGATGGAAATATAAAGTTTTAGGACCGCTCAACCATAAGCTTTTATAAAGTAGCTGTTAGGTAGTGTCTTAAGTGTCAGCTCAAGGTACCTGAGTCAAAATTATGGCAATATTTTTCACATCCATTAAGATGACTACTATCATAAAGAAAACACACCCAAAAAGCAGAAATAACAAGTGTTGGGAAAGATATAGAGAAATTAAAACGTGTGCACTGTTGGTGGGATTGTAAAATGGTACAGTTGCTATAGAAAACAGTATGGCAGTTTCCTTAAAAAATTAAAAATAGAATGGCCATATGGCTCAGTAATACCACTTCTAGGTACAGATGCAAAGAACTAATGCAAGATGTTGAGATATTTGTAGACGCATGTTTATATCAGCATTATCCACAACAGTCCAGAGGTCAAAGTAACCTAAATTTCTATCAGCAGATAAATGGATAAAGAAACTATGGCAGATAAGTAAAATATAACATGATCTAGCATTAAAAAGGAAGGAAATTTTGATGCATTCTATAATATGGTTGAGCCTTGAAGACACTATGCTAAATAAAATAAGCTAGTCACAAAAAGACTGTATGATTCCACTCATGAGATATCTAGAGTAATCAAATTCATAGACACAAAAAGTAAAATAGAGGTTGTGAGGAGAGACAAGGAAATGACAAATTGTTTAATAGGTATAGAGTTTCACTTTTATCAGATGAAAAAGTCCTGGAGTTTGCTTATATAACAACGTGAATATATTTAATTCTACTTAACATGAAAATGGTTACAAAGGTAAATTTTACATTATGTGTACTTTACCACAATTAAAAGTAAAAATTTTAAAAAAATTGAATTCTATAGGGGTAGAGGAAAACATTTATGTCAATATTTTGCATATATTAGCTGTTCAATTAACATGAAGTCAATTAAATTCTTGCCTATACATAGTATGCTAAAATAAGGTCCAGAAGTTCTACATTGCCCCCTCACAGGAGGCTCAATTGTCCAAACCAAAAGGAACCTTAAAGTTATTTGTTATGTGCCCACAAATAAAATGTGCACCCTTCAGCACTTCTAGCAGAGGGTCATTAACTCCCATTTGAACTTCTTTGTGATATGGCAGCCTCATTCCATTTTGGACCTGGTCTATCTGTTAAAAGTGTTTTTCTTATGTTGAGCCCAAACCTGCCTCCTAGGAACTTCCTCTTACTAATCCCAATTCTGTCCTTAAGAGCTATAGAGAAGACAGTCCTTTTCATATGAATATCTTCTGACACAAAGGGGATGGGGGAGAAAGTTTTAATGCCACCTCTCTAGTATCTTTGTTGGCAAGTCCATTAACCCAATAGCCTAAAGGATAGGCAATAAGACTCAAACAATTCTGTCATTTTTGAATCAATGGAGTTTCAAAATGTTGTGATTCCAAGTCTTCAAAGAGATGCTAATTTATTGAAATAATATAACTTTTAGGTTTTCTTTTGAAAATGCAGATATGAAAAACTCTTAATTTTATAATAAAAGGTTTTCTTTCCTAAGTCACCTAACCCTGAAACACTGGCTTTTTGGTCCTGCCTCCAAATGGCTCTCTAATATGTACTAAATGCTGTTAGCAAACATGCGTAATATTTTATTAATAGCTATTTATTTCATTTTCAGTTATGTTGGAGATTTTAGCAACCTAAAGTTATTGAAACATTTTTAGTCACTATGACCTTTGGGGTCATGTGTGTACACATATAAAAATGAACTAATACTAGGCATTACTTAGAAGCAGATACAAAATTACTGAAGCACTCTAACAAATTACTTATGTGTCATCTATTAGAAAATCTCTTGTATTTTTAGTACTAGTGGAAGTTTATTTCAGGAAACAAAATGGCAATTTGAGTACCAATATCACTCTCCAAATTACGATACACTATGTCATGCACAGAAATAGTTGTTTACAAACTTTTCTGAAAAGTCTGATTTCAAGTACTACATTGAAACTGCTATTAGTTTCTAAAAAGGGTTGGAATTCACCTGAAAAAGGAAGAAAATGAGTAAGACAAGTTAAATATGAGTAAGTTTCCAACAAAATATTGAGTAAATGCTATCTACCACACTTCTTTGTACTAAATTCAATAAATCTTGAACAGAGATTTTTATTTTGTATCTATTGCTTAACTAGCATTTAAATTAATTTATAGAATTAAATTTGATACTTCTCAAAAATTTCCAGTCTTTAAAAATAATTATAAATGGATAATTTTCGATTACATCATTTATATAAACATATGGGGTACAAAATGATGTTACGGTTTATTAATATATTGGAATAATTGAACCAAGCTAGTTAACATCTATCACTTCAAATACTTATGGTTTTGTGGTGAAAACATTAGACTTTACTTTCTTAGCAATTTTGAAGCATACAATTCTTCTTCTTTTTTTTGTTTTTCACAGACAGAGTCTTTCTCTGTTGCCCTGGATAGAGTGCAATGCCACCACTGTAGCTCACTGCAACCTCAAACTCCTGGGCTCAAACAATCCTCCTCCCTCAGTTGTCTGAATAGCTAGGACACACATGATTCCCAGTTAATTTTTCTTTTTTTAACACAGACAGGGTCTTGCTCTTATTCAGGCTGACCTTGAACTGAGCTCAAGCAATCACCCCCCATGGCTTCCCAGGGTGCTAGGATTATAGGTATGAGTCATTGCACCTGGCCTACAATACTAACTCTATTCACCAACTATGCAATAGAACTAAAAGAAACCACCATCGACAACATAATCCTCTTGAGATTTTATACCCTTTGACCATCATTACCTTCAGCCTCTTAAACTACCATTCTACTCTCTGTTTCTATGACTTCAATTGTTTTAGATTCCACGTGAGAAGAAGTAGTATTTGTCTCTCTGTGCCTGGGTTATTTCACATAGCACACTCTTCTCCAATTCTTGGATGAGGTTGCTAATTACCTTACATAATTTCCTTCTTTTTAAAGGCTGAATAGTATTCCAAGAATATATGTCACATTTTCTTTATCTACTAGTCTTCTGTTGGACACTTGAGCACACTTGGCTATTATAGATAGTGCTGCAATGTATATGGGAGCACAGACATTTCTTTGATAGACAAATTTTAAATCTTTCAGATAAAAATACCCAGAATTGAGATCACCAGATCATATGGTAATTCTGTTTTTGGTTTCTAGAGGAATATCCATATAGTTTTCTACAATGGCTGTACTACTTTATATTCCCACCATTAATACACAGGTTTCCCTTTTCTCTACATCTTCCCCAACGTTTATCTTTCTTCTTGCTCATAATAGTCATTCTGACAGATATGAAATGATATCTCTCATTGCAATATTAATCTGTATACCTCTAAAAAGTAGTAAAGTTGAGTATTTTTTATATATCTCTTAGCCATTTGTATGTCTTCTTTTGAAAAATGTCTGATAAGGTCCCTTGCATTATAGTTTGAAACCAGGAAGTATATCTCTAGCTTTGTTCTTTTTGTTTATGATTGCCTTGGCTATTAGGGAATTTTTGTGGGTCCATATAAATTTTAGAATTGTTTCCTTTTTTTACTATGAAAAATAACATTGGAATTTTGATGGGGATGGCATTGAATCTATAGATTGCTTTGGGTAGTATGGACATTTTAACAATATTAATTCTTTTTTTTAATTAAATCATAGCTGTGTACGTTAATGCAATCATGGGGTACAATGTGTTGGTTTCATACACAATCTGATATATTTTCATCAAACTGTTTAACATAGCCTTCACAGCATTTTCTTAATTATTCTGTTAAGACATTTATATTCTGCACTTAGTAAGTTTCACCTGCACCCTTCTAAGATGCACCATACGTGTGGTCCCACCAATTACCCTCCCTCCACCCATCCTTCCCCCGCTTTTCTCTTTCCCCATATTATTGTGCTATAATTGGGTTATAGCCTTCATATGAAAGCTATAAATTAGTTTCATAATAGGGCTGAGTACATTGGATACTTTTTCTTCCATTCTTGAGATACTTTGCTAAGAAGAATATGTTCTAGCTCCATTCATGTAAAGATGAAAGAGGCAAAGTCTCCATCTTTTTTTAAGGATGCATATTTGCAAAGCAAGTTTTAATGGTACTATATGGTAATTTTTTTTTTTTGCAGAATCTACCTAAATAATCAGATTGATTGTAATAAGACCAACTTTATTATGTGATAAATAACTGTCTTTGTTTCTATTAATAAACAAGAGATGGAGGAATTTTACATATTGTTAAAAACTTAGAAATAAGCAAGAAAAATATTAGTAGGTATCCTGATTAGCCAGCACATTCTCTAGTTCATTGTCTATGAACTATTTTACAGCTCCATACATTATAGAATACTGAGTAATGTAAATTATTATTGTCCATAGAAACAAACTTCAACTGTTGGCAATTCAGTTGGTAACTGAAAAATGTGTATATTGATCAGCTTTAACAGCTTGATATCTATTAAGAAAATTTATTTCACCATTACTATTAGTTTGTAATTAGACGATACTTTGAATTTTCCCTTGAACTAATAGTAACAGCTTATTGCTTACTTTGGTAATTAATGACTTAAGTAACATCAATGATGTAGTGCACTTAATATATATATTTTTTTGTTTTTGTTTTTTAATAATTTTATTAAATCATAATTGTGTACATTGGTGCAATCATATGGCAGAATGTGCTTCATATACAATCAGAAATATTTTCATCACACTGTTAGAGATAGCCTTCATAGCATTTTCTTGATCACTATATAAAGACATTGATACTCTACATTTAATAAGTTTCACCAGTACCCTGCTAAGATGCACCGTAGGTGTGATCTCACTAATTGCCCTCCCTTCACCCATCCTCCCCCCTCCCCTCCCTCCCTTTCCCTTTTCCCCTTTCCCTGTATTCTTGTGCTATAATTGGCTTTTAGCCTTCATATGAAAGCTATAAATTAGCTTCATGTTAGGGCTGAGTACATTGGATACCTTTTCTTCCATTCTTGAGATACTTTGCTAAGAAGAATATGTCCAGCTCCATCCATGTAAACACAAAAGAGGTAAAGTCTCCATCTTTCTTTAAGGCTGCATAGTATTCCATGGTATACATGTACCACAATTTATTAATCCATTCGTGGGCCGATGAGGATTTGGGCTTCTTCCACGACTTAGCAATTATGAATTGAACTGCAATAAACATTCTGGTACAAATATCTTTATTATGATGTGATTTTTGGTCTTCAGGATATATACCCAATAAAGGAATTATAGGATCGAATGGCAGATCTATTTTTAGATCTCTAAGTATTCTCCAAATATCCTTCCAAAAGTAATGTATTAGTTTGCATTCCAACCAACAGTGAAGAAGTGTTCCCTTTTCTCCACATCCACGCCAACATCTCTGGTTTTAGGATTTTGTTATGTGGGCTAATCTTACTGGAGTTAGATGATATCTCAAAGTAGTTTTGATTTGCATTTCTCTGATCATTAATGATGGTGAGCATTTTTTCATGTGTCTGTAGGCCGTGTGCCTGTCTTCTTTAGAGAAGTTTCTCTTCAAGTCCTTTTCACACCCTGAGATGGGATCACTTACCCTTTTGTTTCCAATACGCTTGACTTCTCTGTGTATTCTGGTTATTAAACCTTTGTCTGAGGCATAACCTGCAAATATTTTCTCCCATTCTGAGGGCTGTCTGCCTGCTACACTTACTGTGTTCTTAGCAGTGCAGAAGCTTTTTAGTTTGATCA
>CAUYON010021142.1:0-52791 GCA_963573935.1 Arctocebus calabarensis
AGTGATCAAGGAAATGCCATGAAGGATATCTGTAACAGTATGATCAAAATATTTCTGAATGTATATGAATCGTGCCCTGTGATTGCACCAATGTACATAATTATGATTCAATAAAATTATTAAAAAAAAAAAAAAAACCTAAAGGGAGAAGAAGCAAGTTATTTTTGGTATGAGGCCAGATTTCAGCCTCCAGTCCCCAGGCCCAGATATCCTGATTCAGGAGAACTTGTTTTAGCAGTAGCAGATCTAATGGTGGCGTTTGGTCTTCTGGTTTGAAAGAGGGTCATGTAGAAGGATTCAATTTTCTGTTGCTACAGAAGTCTCCTCAGATGTGAGAAGTCACTGATAAAGATGGTTCCTAGGAACCTAGACAGCCACCCTAGGCTGCTTTGTTTGCACTGGCAATGTTGCTGGCACATGTATGGTTCTTGGAGTTAGAGAATTGCTCAGGATTCATTTATTGAATTGCAGAAGAAGAATTGCCAGGCAATTCCTCTCTCAATAAAGATGGTTTCACAGGTTTTATAGAGTCCCTTTACCCACCCCAGAGATCTGTCTACATAGCAGATGGTTGAAGATGTTACCTTGGCAATACACTCACCTTTCTGTAGAGTTTCATTCATTGGATCAATGAACTGGATTGCCTAAAATACGCTTCTTGTCACCTCTACTGTATTGCAACGTAAACTGAAGATGAAATCAAGAAGAGAAAAAAACTAACCCTCCTTAAATGCTCTTCAGAGTTGGGATAGGCACTTTTGCTCATGTTCTCATTTGATCTTCCTCGAAATGATAAATTCTCCCCATTTCTGAAAATGAGGAAGCTGAGGCTCAACAAAGTTAAAAGTTCTGGAGAATTTATCCAGCTCTCAGAAGCGATCAAGAGGAGCCTAGTTTTGTTTGATTTTAGCACTTATTTTCTTGTTCACTGTGCTCATGATGTTTCTCAGAATTTAGCGCAAGGGTTTTTCATCTGAGGGCCTTTCATCCAGAAGGCACCTCTTGAACAAAAGGCACATCCATATGAAATTAGCCATGTAATGTCGGGTCATTCCTGGGCACCTAGGGATCTATTCCTGCACCTTAGAGATATAGCCTGATCTAGGGAGAGGCTGCAGTCATTTTTGTTTTCCTCAAAGAAGACAAACAGAGGAAGAGCCTTGTCCAGGTCAGACTCGGGAGGAAAGTCTGCGATGTCAATTTCATTTGTTAGAACCAGAGTCCTCTTTGTCACTCTGATATATGCTACTTCATGTCTCTTTAGTCCTTCCTGCAGGAAGCATTCGCCATTTCAGCTGTCTTTAAAAACTTCTGGTCTTGGCTCGGCACCTGTAGCTCAGTGGCTAGGGTGCCAGTCACGTACACTGAAGCTGGTGGGTTCGAATCCTGCCTAGGCCTGCCAAACAATGCCAACTACAACCAAAAAATAGCCGGGTGTTATGGTGGGCACCTGTAGTCCCAGCTGCTTGGGAGGCTGAGGCAAGAGAATAGCTTACGCCCAAGAGTCTGAGGTTGCTGTGAGCTATGATGCCACAGCACTCTACCCAGGGCGACTGCTTGAGACTCTGTATCAAAAAAGAAAGAAAAATAAATAAATAAATAAGAAAAAAATAAAAACTTCTAGTTTTCTTTAACAACTTCTCCAAAATCAGGGAGCTTATGTCTGAACCAGTCAGTCAAGGATTACATCTCTGCATCTATCTGAATTCTTCTCACTTTTAAAATTTGATTATTTTTTTCTGAAGAAGTTGGGTATGAACAAGGAAAATCTCCTTACAAATAAACTGGGAATTTTGGATTCATTCAAGGTCTGACCATTAAGTTTGTGAATTTTCCACCATGCACTTACGTTGGCAGCTCTGTACGAACGATTCAGTAAGGTTTTATGCTTGATCTACCAGGGTCTCAGCTGTGTCCGTGTGGACACATGAGTGTCTTACTGAGTAGCATTCATTGTTACTGTTGTGTGTTTTTGTGTGCCATCTGTGAATGTTGGAGCTTGAAGTAGAGCAACAAACATTAACTTTCTTGTTAAACTTAGCAAGAGTGGAAGTGAAATGAGGGTCATGTTAGTCCCACTTTATGGGGATAATTCCATGAAGAAAAACAGCAGTGTGCAAATGGATTAAACGTTTTTCTGAGGCATGAGAAGGTGTTGCTAATGAAGACAGGTCAGAGCAGCCGTTAGTGAACAGAACGGATGAAAATGTTGCAAATATTCATTGAATTATATGTAAAAATCATTAGCTGACTATGGGAAGCATAGCAGACCAAGTAAACATCAATAGAGAAACAGGAAAATTTTTTTTTTGAGACAGAGTCTCAGTGTGTCACCCTCAGTAGAGTGCTATGGCATCGCAGCTCATAGCAACCTCCAATTCCTGGGCTTGAATGATTCTCTTGGCTCAGCCTCCTGAGTAGCTGGGACTACAGGCGGCTGCCACAACACCCATCTATTTTTTTGTTGCAGTTTGGCTGGGGCTGGGTTTGAAACTGCCACCCTCAGTCTATGGGGCCGGCGCCTGAAACAGGAAAATCTTTGTTTTTTTTCCATTTTTTTTTCTGCAAATGACATGATTTCATTCAAGGCTGAAGTGTACTGAAGCGTACGGAAAATCTTAACTGAAAATCTTAGCATGAGAACGGTGTGCAAAAACGAGCTCTTGCATCACGACAATGCACCAACTAACATGGCATGTGTGAGGGAAGTTTTAGCCAGTGAACAAATAACTGTTTACTGTTAATTCCATGCTCATCCGATCTGGCCCCCAATCACTTTTTTCTTTACCTGAAGGAAAGGAATACCTGAAATAAAGGAAATATTGAAAGGAAGACATTTCAATGGCATTCAGGACATCAAGGGTAACATGACAACAGCTCTAATGGTCATTCCAAAAAGAGTTCCAAAATCTCTTTGAAGGGTGAGCTAAGAGCTGGTGTTGGTTCGTAGCTTCCTAAGGGGAATACTTTGAAGGTGACTGAGGTGATTTTCAGCACTGAGTTATGTGGCACTTTTTCTAGGATGAGTTCACAAACTTAATTGTCACATCTCATATAAAATTCTGCACTTGTTTTTGGTAGAGAAGATAAAAAACAAGTCCATAAAATGCACAGAGAAGAAAATGTTCCTGTAAGTTGTGTTTGATGGAATAGCAACTTTGTAAGGTGTCATGTGAAGAAATATGTATGGGAAATGCAGGGTTAAATGGTATTACACAAGTTTCTTTTTTGCAAGACTTTTTGGAACCCTTAATATGTTCACAGCAACAGAAAAAATAATGAAAGGCTTATGAATTATGCCAGGTGGGATGTAATTGGTTATTGTCTTATGTTTTTCCATCTCTATTTAAATTAATTTCAGCACTCATAATTTCCTATACATATGGGTTCTTTGAATTATTCTTGGAACATCTTACCAGTTCCCTCATTAATTAGTGAGTTTATAAAATACTCTTTGACACATGCTCATTTTTTATTTCTAAGGGCACTGTGATTTTACCTTAGTTTTCCTATAGTGATGTTCTTAGAGACTTTATAAAGGATATATATCATTTGGTATTTTTTTCAAACAGATTTGTCTCTGGAATTTTTTAATAGAGAATTCCTGAGATTATGTCCTACAGAACAGATTTTGTGAAAAACTGTTCCAGAAAGACTATTGCCAATCAGAAGCCTAGCTGTAAACTAAACCCTAGCCTTAAATAAACTTACAACACCTCTGTAAAGTTGAAAGGAGGCAAGCATTCTTTTTTTTTTTTAGAGACAGAGTCTCATTTTGTACTATGGCGTCACAGCTCACAGCAACCTCCAGCTCTTGGGCTTAGACGATTCTCTTGTCTCAGCCTACTGAGTAGCTGGAACTACAGGCGCCCGCCACAACGCCTGGCTGTTTTTTTGTTATTGTTGCTGCAGTTTGGCCAGGGCTGGGTTTGAACCCGCCACCCTTGGTGTATGGGGCCGACGCCCTACTCACTGACCCACAGCAAGCATTCTTATTTTGCTTGTGTTTCTGGTTAAAATGAGGTGTATATTAGACAAGCAGTTATTCCAATTTCCTGTGAAGAGACTGTGCTCAATCCTGCCGCTTATCAAAGATTTATTCCTAGCTAGTACAGCTAGGCCTTGCTACCTATCTCTTCCAGCCACACTTCAATTTATCCATCTCAACCTTTCATTTCTTCTCTTGAAATGTAGGAGCAAAATTATTGATCAAGGTGAAATGAAACTTCAGAAAATCTTCCCCTGTGATTTCTAATTAATTGGTGAGGAAACTGGATAGAAGAACTTGCTGCCAGAATGAGAGGGAAGTTGGCAGCATTTGGTGAAAATGTATTTGTGCTGAAAAACTCATGGGCCATAAGGAGCTCACGAAGAAGATGAGTGTTGGCAAGAGGCCCCTCGGTGCCGGGGGTGGGGTGGTCAGAACAGGTGTGATGGGGTCGCTGGGCCTGGGCAGGTGATAATATCCTCCTTGGCATTTTGCTAGTCAGAAGCTAATTAGAAGATATCCCTCAATGATGGAGGATGGGGAAGAGAACATATTTGTGTAACTTGCCCCTAGCCCAGAGTATTTGAATTAATGTAGTAACCTATTTTGGATTGAAATGATGTCAGATGACTTCCATTTGACAAAAGTATGGACCAAGTAGTTAGTTATTGCATTAGTATTCCCAACTGTATGATGCCCTAAGTTGTAATGGAATATAAAATGGAGGAAAGTGACTTAACTGTAAAGGGAAGGGTGTGGCCACCAGGCCGTGTTTCTTTCTCTGCTACTCTCTTTAGGGAGGTATCGTCCTGTGGTTAGGACCTGACTCTGGCATCAGACCATCTCCCTTGAATCGGCTTGGTTATGTAACAGCCGTCTGCCTGAAGTCAGTTAGTAACTATCTCTAATATTTAGTGTTCTAACCTAACTCACAAGATTATTGGGAAGATTAGGTCCTTTTTTGGATGATATTTTTGGTAGGATATTTTTATCCTTTTTTGGTAGGATATTTAGAACTGTGATTGAGATATTGTCACTTTTTATAGGCAATAGCTAATAAATTAGAGAATTACGGAGTACACAGTGTGGGACGTTTTCACAAGAGGAAGAAAAGCTAGGACCTGTCCTTTCTCTTCTCTGAGTACTCCCTCCTTCATCTATTTCACACCCATCAGTAGGAACAGCCCCCACTTGCCTTAGACAACGTGCAGCCCCCAGGAGAAATCCTGCGTAGGGTTGCGGACTTTAGGTTCTACCCGAGTCAACATCTTCCTTAGTATTTGTACTGCAGTTTGGTAATTTCAAATTGCTGATTCGTCTTCTGTTGGCACAGTGGGTACCCGGTGTCCTGAAATCACCTGAAGAATCTGTATCGGGCAGTCAGGAGCAGGCCTGCTCGTGGTGAGCCTCCCGGGCTAGCACTGTCCCTGGGGTCCAGGGCCTCATGTGTTGCAGAAGCTCCTCTCCAGGGTAGGTTGCTAGTAGTTTGGCAGCTCTAAGCTTCCTCTTAAACATCTGGCCAGTGATAAATGGAGGCATCTCTTCCCCTAGCCGAGGGGCCTGCGGAGTAATATACATATCTAATGAGATTGGTGGCTCCTTGTATGATCCTGCCCAATATTGGCGTGGGACAGTCCTCTTCCTTTAAAGGGGCCACTGGGGAGAGAAAATCTAGGTCCTTTTCTAAGCCTCAGGGGATGGTCCACAGGTTTTAACAGATTTCCATGAATTTTTGGTGTAATCTTGGATACTGGAGGTATCAGGTTTCATGCAAAAGTAGTTCTGAGATAAGGTGACACAACCCAGAATACAGGAGAGGGGACACCTGACCCCTGGAGGAGGGGACTGCCTTGGACACGAGGGCTCCAAATCCATTCATCTCGCTGGATTAGTATTTCTCGAGTTGTCTTTCCTCACCAAGAGTTTTGCTTATTTGTTTGTTTGTTTTAAAGTCAGAGAACTAGATATTCTCACCTTGAAAGGATGGGGAAATATACAAAGGAGCAGAATTCTGGAATCCAACTGGAAAGGAAGAGGAAATGTAGAGGGGGCAGAATTCTGGCAAATGATACCTTATCAGGTAGATTCCTGGATGGAAAGCATTCTCGGCAGGTGCTCGCTGTCACTGAGTTCCAGGGGCCCTTGTCACTCATCTTTGTCCCTTCCAGGCACCTGGATTATTTTTCCTCCCTAGATTTCTAATTCCTGGTTGCTTTTGTCCCAATCAGGATAAACCTACTTGTGTTTAAGATGTGTGATTTCTCTTTGCAGTACATCCTGGATTATTTTTCCTCCGTAGATTTCTAATTCCTGGTTGCTTTTGTCCCAGTCTGGATAAACCTACTTGTGTTTAAGATGTGTGATTTCTCTCTGCTGTATGTTATCATCAACCTCTTCAAGTCTTAAGACTGCTCAAATGGGGCAGAAGCTGTGAGCATTCTCTCCTATCTATTCTTGTTTATCTTCACAAAAATGTTTCCCAGAATTGGCAGGAAAGCTAATGCCAGCCCGAGAGGCTTTGATGATGTGGTGGCTAATGGGTTGTTGAAATCTGCCAGAGTAAGATGTGGATGTCATAATGGTGCATAAATAAATCCCTCAGAAGACACACCAGAGGACAGTGGAGGACTTTGGAGGCTTGTGAATACCCTGAAAGATGATTTTTCTAGTGATTCATCTTACTCTTTTCCCATTAGGGCAAATTAAAGCAATTTTCTTAAGCTGAAGCACATCCAGAACAAGGTCAAAAGACTAGTGCTCTGAAGTTGGGGGAACAGTACAGTACGTACCCGGTGGGGTGCTAGTTTAGGACGAGCCACTATCCCGCACTTTGCTCCTCTGGTGGCCTCTCTCTAGTCTTAGGTTATGGGACTTTGGGAGGTGTCAGAGTGAGCATGTGTAAATTTTTTTGAATGAGAACTTGGATAGGTAGGTACATAGGCTGTTACAAAAGTTTTTGAGATACACAAAAATCAAGAAATGTAAAATCTGTGTGGATGGAAACAAGTGAAGCCCTCCCAGCAACACTAATAAGCCGAGCAAGTTGGAATTTGCCTGGGAAAATCAGAAAGGACACTGCCAGCCCTGTTTCTTGGAAGTGAATAAATAATGGACCGTAACACAGTCTGCTTCAAAACTTTCATAATGACTTGTGTATATAGAGCCATGAATGAATGGATCACTTGGACAGGGGCATAGGTGAAAGACCACCCCTCAGGGTCCTGTCTGGAAGAGGCCATGGCCCTCTCTGTGGTTTACTTCTGGATTCAGTAGGCAATGTATACCTGATTCTATGTCCTTTTTTTTTTTTTTTTTTTTTTTTTTTTTGGTAAGGACAGAAAGTGTGAAGAGAGGCATCTCCTTGCTCAGAGAAGACTCATTAAATTGTGTGATTTTCTTCTTGACTTTTGGAGTCTGGCTCAGGGAGCGTGAGTCACCCAAAGTTGGAGATTTGTCTAGCCTGCCCCGCGTCCAGTGCTTGAATCTCCCTGAGCGTCTGGTGGCTGCTCCTGGGGGTTCTCCTAGCGCTTGTCCTTGTTTCTGTGTCCAGCCCTGTCAGGCTTTCATCTTGAAGCGCTTTGCGGTCTGCTTCCTTCCCTCCTACTGACTTCCTGGCTTCTGATCGTAGGACCAGTTTTTTCCTTCTGTCTGGTCACACCTTACTGTAGCTTGACCTTGCTTTCATCTTTCCCCCTAATAACAAAGAAAAGATCTTCATTCCTATAATGCAACGGAAGATTGCGAATTTTTTCTTTGACTTAAATTGACAACTACTTTTTACAAAGCTGGTGACATACTATTCTACGCCTAATTTAAAATATTCTAACATGGCACATTTGATTTCCACTGGACTATAATGATTTGAAACTTGTTCAGAATTTTGGATTTATATTATAGGGCACCTGCCCAAATCAAAGAGCTATAATTTTTATGGACTTTACTTGGGCATGTAATAAATACATGGGCAATTGCTCTAAAAAACAACGTGAAATCCCTGTCATTGGGGCAGCCTTTCCAATCCAAGCTGAGGAACTGTTCAGGAGACACCGAAGGAAGACGGAAGATGAAATAGAGTTACCATCTTTTTGCTCTTTCTTCCCCTTTCATTTTTTATTTGCCTATGTCTTGATGTCTTTTAGGACCTAAGAGCAAGGACAAGGTGAAGGGCTAAGCTCTGGGGGAAGTTTCAGACTCTCACTGAAAGGAAGTGCAAAGCTTATTCCACTTAGTATGTTATTTGCATTTGAAAAACAGCTGCAGCCAAAGTAACAGCACAAATCCTATTGTTTCAGAAATAGTAAAGAGTCAACATAATAATCTTTGAAATAAAAGATTTAAATCCAAAATGCAGGAGTCACAGAACTTTCCTCCTTCTGCCTGGAGGTGGAGGATGTGTCACGTGGTCAAAATCTGCATTCTCGAATACATGAATCTGTAGCAACCCTTATCGGAGGTGCCACACTGCAGGTTTAACTGGTACTTTCAGCTGAAAGAGAGAGATCATCTAAATCATCAACACACTGTGAGAGTCAGGACATAAAGGAAGGCGCATGTTGTGTTTTTGGTCTGCTCAGCTCTAGGTCTGAGTGTCTTTGGTGTCAGATGTTTTCTATGTAGCAAGTCAGTCTTACCATTCACCTTGAGGCTGCTGGAGACAGGACTGCTTAAATGTGGTAGCTGTAGGCCGTGGCGTGAGCCTCTGCTGGGCCTTCGGCTGCACCTGAAAGTCCCGCTACATGCCTCTGCTTCCTGCCTTGTCCCGTTCCTCATCGGGACACTCCCCTCTCCCTGGGATCCTTGGCATCATTGCGCAGCCCTGCTGCTTCTCGGCACTGATCTGGCCTTCACCTCCTAGGAAGGGCAAGTCTTCCGTGCCTGCCCGCCTTCACATTCTGCCTTTACAGAGGCAGGCTTCCTTTATCGTTTCTGAGGAATAGTTGTCCCTCTTCCAAAGCAAAGTGGACCCTTCCACCCCTGCCATGGGTCACATCACTGCCACCCTGTGGACATTTTTCTACATGACCCTGTTTCTTGTAGCTCTGGCCTCCTGCTTTCTGGGGCCAGTTCCTCCTGCCCTACAAACAGGGTCACGCTTCGTCCATTTTAGAAAGCCCTCACTTGGCTCTGCGTTCCCCCAAAAAGCTGAAAGCTGACCTGCTGTCTCTCATTCCTCACCTCCTATGTGCCTGGTCCACTGGGATCTGGTTCCTGGCTCTGCCAGCCCCTCCATGGCCCTTGGCGAGGTGCTCAGGGACCTTGTACTAGATAAACCCAATGGACACTTTTGGGTCTTTTGGTCTTTATCGTGTTTGAATTCTCTGTAGCATGTGAAACTATCTCCGTCTTTGGCTTCTAGGAATTACCCCTGGTTGACCATACCTTTTGGTCCCCAGTATCTGTCAAGGATCTTCTTTCCCTACCAGTTCTTCAAATGATTTTCCTGGACTCCGTCTGAGGTCCACACCTTCCTTCACATCGTGTTTTCTCCGGGCTTTCACTTCCAAAGAATACCTGTCGCTCAGAATATCCTCTCAGAATTTTGATCATTCTATTGTAGATCAAAATTCTACAAGAGAATGATCAATTCTACGGAGATTCTATTCACCGTATCTCTAGCTAGACGCTGCAGAAATGTCTCAAACTTGTCCAAAATGATGTCTATTTTGTTTAAGAAGAACCAGTTCCCACTCAGTGTCCACAACAGAAACCTGGGCTCATCCTTGACTCTTTTCTGCCCTTTATCTTTTTCATCTCACAAGCCATACTGGGCATTATTGTTTCTTAAAGATTAATCTCTTCCCTATCTCAGTTCTGTCGTTGATTGCCTGGGCTATTTACATAACCTCTCAACTTTGTCTCATTATTCCAATCTTGCTTTTTTCTGGGCTGTCCTTAACATTGTCCCCAAGATGTGTGGACCTAATTGTGTGGCTCCCCAAGAGGGACAGTTCATCAGCTTTCTATGATCTTGTGTAGGAAAATGAAGGCGTTTGTCTTGCCCAACTGAGTTTTTCTGCAATCTGCCCACTGCCTATCACACCAGTCTTTCTACCCTAGTTCCCCACTCCCCAGTATTAAACAACTTCCATGCTTTTGTGCTGTCACAGGCCCTGGACTGCAGCTTGCTTTTCCCGTAGCCCTGAGCACTATTTGGCACACAGTCTTTAATTAGTATGAGTGAAAATACCTTCCTCTCCGCCTGTTCCTCAGTGTGACTTGAATTCTTCTTTAGGGAAAATGCCTAGTATGATAAATTTATTGTAGATTCCCAGAGTTAGAAAGTATTTGAAATAGGATTTAGTCTATTCATCTGTCTGGTAAGTCTCTTCTCCAGCAAACTCAAATAACATCTGTAATGGTGAGCCCATTACCTTTATCAAGAAACTAATTTCCAGACATCCATGATGAAAATTTTTTGTGAAAAAAATATTTCCCTGCTGATGGTAGTTCTTAATCCTGGTTTCTGGCAGAACTTGTCTGACTCTTAATTCTTGTGATAGTTTTTCAAATTTTGAAGATATTGTACTTTTTCCCCAGGTCATTTCCTTTCTGGTAATGTACCAGATTACGTCAAATTTCTCTTCGCACATGGTGTCAACTCTCTTTGCCCTTTGGGGGGCTTTTCTAGTTGGTTCCAGACTATCTGTGTATTTACATGTTTGCCAGCTTGTCCCCTCAGCATTCAGGACTGCTTTTGCGAGCACTGTTGAGCTCTGTCAGTGCAGCCTGACATTACATTAGAAGCTTTGGCAGCAACCTCCCTTTGTTGACTCAAATTGACTATTTGCTGAAGTCATTCCTTACGTCTACTTAAAGGCAGAAACCACGTGGCATCCCTAACATCCATCTTGTTGTATTTTTATTAAAAGCTGAATACACAAGTCCAGGACTTGTTTAGTGACATTTTTTTTTAAACCTAAATTTTGCCCCTGTTAAATTTCATCTTGTTAGGGAAGGACTTTTATGAATCCTGAGTCATCTTCTGTTTCAATTATATTCCCTAGCTTTTTGTAAATATAAGCTTGTACCATTGATGAAATCATTCAATATAGTTGGGTAATAATATAAATAATCATGATGATGATAATAGTCTTTATCGAGCATTACTTGTCTGGTTGGCATCACAGCTCCGCAGTACCTTGGGCATCCGTGGTAGTTCCACATAATACCGTGAAGTAGGAACTCTTGATACCTTTACCTTACACATGAGCCACTAAGCCAGTGCATCAGATGCAGGTCCCTGAGGGGTGCCTCTAGAAGTCTGATTTTTAGTTGACACTAATTGACTTATCAATATGTTTTGAGAACAGTCTTTTTTTTTCTTGGGACAGAATCTCAAGCTGTCACCCTGAGTAAAGTGCGATGGCATCATAGCTCACAGCAACCTCAAATTCTTGGGCTCAAGTGATTCTCTAGCCTCAGGCTCCCAAGTAGCTGGGACTACAGGTGCCTGCCACAACGCCTGGCTATTTTTTTTTTGGTTGTAGTTGTCATTGTTGTTTGGTAGGCCTGGGCTGGATTTGTACTCTTCAGGTCCGGTGTATATGACTGGCGCTCTAGCCACTCAGCTACAGGTGCTAAGGCTTGAGAACAGTCTTTTAAGCAGCTACTAATACATCCATTTACTTGTACTACTAGAATGTAATATATTTATCTCTTATATACAAGATATGATATGATAAACTCCTATTTGGTTTTTTATGATTTTTCCTGTTGCTTTAGTAACATGATCACTGAGAAAATTGTGGAAAATATAGAAAATTATAAAGAAGAAAATAAAAATCTCTCTTAATCTTACCATCCTGAAAGAACCATGGTTAATGCTTTAATATACTTTGTAGTCTTTTATTTTTGCATGTTTCTTAAGCTTATTATTTCTTCCCTGGTTACAGTACCCAATTCTTCTAAACATGCAATGTTTTTTACTGACTATTTCAAAGAGACTCTTATATAAGTGGCAGGAGATTTTATGGGTTAATATAGTGATGATATGTCCTTTTAATATTTGTTGCTAGATTCCTCTATCTTTTAAAAACCAATACATTTGCAATGAAGAATAACATAGATTTCGTATTATTTATTTGTAGTGTTGGTGATATTGAGTGATATTGAATAATTGTTAATATATATGTGAGTCTGTGTACAATATTATTTTTAAAAATATGCCCATTGTTTATTAATGACAGAAGAAAGGTAGCATTTTACGACCGATCATTTTTCACTTAAATTACTTCTTCTTCAAAAAATATTTATTCCTGGAAGGAATCTGCATGAACGCTGACTTATCAGATAAACACTTCGATACCTAAGTTTATTTAAAACACTATAAATTGAATTGCAGGGAGGAAATATATGAGCTGAGACTAGTGAAAAAGACACAATTATTATTTATTTTGTTACACAGTACAATGAATTTCTCTGTTTATCCCTGAAGTTTAATATTATTTATCTTCTTCCTGCCCTGTTTTTTTTAAACACAGCAAATACAATTTGTTCATGTCCTGGTAAATCACTTTCCTCTGAAGCAATCATTTATACATGTTAGGTGATTGTTGTTTTGACCAAGAACAGTTCTGATTATTTGAACAACAGTAGAGTGAGATCTGCCTGGATGCCTGACCCGTATTTCCATCCTCTGAGTGAACTTACAAGGGGCACTGCTGTCTCTCAATTCACCCATTTTCTTTCCTCCCTCTCACATTAAGTAATGCTTCTTTGCTGTGCAGTGAGCCCCTTCAATGTATATATTTTTGTCCTTGGTGAAAACTTGGATCTTTGGCCACCTCTGTTGTTTCAGAATAGCTGACAGCTCCAGGCTTCCATTAGATAGGCCTAAATTCTACTGCCAGTGCTGGGTTTTCCAGAAGGAAAGAGTATGGTGAAGTTCACGTTGCAAAGCAGTGGACCTCTGCCTGACATTGTGCCCCAGTGAGATTTATGTTCTTTCGAGGAGGAGCGGAGTCTCAACTTATAGTAGCACAATGCCTGCATACATGTGCAGAGTGAACAAATACAGTAAGATGACGATAGTAATAGTGGATACATTGAAAATTATTTAATATGCATAAGAAACACTGCCAAGCACTTTGAACATGTGCTTGTTAATAATTTGAAATAGGTTCTGTTAAGTTAGTAAGGTAATCCCATTTTATAGATGAGACGGTGTTGGGAGAGGTTGAATACTGGGTAGTAGCATAACCTCCAAGTCAGGCCCACGGATCTCCCTGCCACAGTGAGAGCAGATGGCAGGAGTTCAAACCACTCCAGCACCCCTACCCAGCAGCCTTCCCTCAAGAAATATGTAGTCCAATTTAAAAAGTGAGTTTGCTCTGCAAACAACTTCCAGAGATTTCTTGAGTGCTCCATCCTCTAAACCAGATTGCCACCTCTGAACCCATGTATGTAGAATTTTTTGGAGCTCCCACTGCTTTGAAGCCTTTGTATTTAACTCTTTGGAAGATAAGCCAAGTACAATGAAAGTGTGAAATAAAATGTGTTGATAAGAGTCTGAGCCAGGTAGGTGAGTTGTCAGTAGAGTGCTGCATACTGCTTGGGTTAGAATCTTGACTCCATCAGTGACTTAGTTCTGTGACCTTCAACAAGGTCCTTCAACCCAGTGATTTGTTTTCCTTATCTGTAAAGATTTATTATCCTTATCTAAACTATGGGATTGTCAAGAATTAAATGAGTTAATATATCTAAAGTCCTTAGAAAAGTGCCTGTAACACTGGAAAGCCCAAAGTGTTAGTGTGGGCCTTAATAGGAAGCCCATAACTATAGGAACTTTGCTACTAGGATAAATGGGGAGAAGGTAATGCTGATAACTATGCTTGGACAGGGGAGGTTTAATGTAGGATTTGGGAAATTTCATGATTAAATGATAGGATAGAGAATTTTTGTAGAAAGGGATGTGTGGGAAGAGTCAATGTAGGAATGAAGAATTGCTTAGAGAAAGTTTGGAATCCTCAGAAGCATAACTGTGTCCTAAGTTAGGGATATCAAATGGATTGTTCAGCTCATAGCCAATTTAGATACTGTTCATTTAATATATAAATATTCTGAGGTCAAGTCTAGATTCAGCAGGATAAAATGCTGGGATAAATTAGGATTTCTGAAGGCACTGGATCAAGACAGCATGGACGCAAATGTTAGCTCTCCTACCCCTAACTGACCTTCCGAGGAGTAGGATCTAGGTGTCTGTCGCCCTTCCAGCCGACATGCTATCTCCCTTGATATATAAGAAGGATGTCACTGGGGCACTGGAACATTGGGATCCAGCATGAGAAACCAGGGTTTGATTTATGGTAATAAAGAGACCCAGTGACACAGGAGAAAGTCAAAACTTCATTAGATAAAGCCCTGTCCCAAAGGCCAGATTACATTAAGGCTGTGGTGAAAAAAGCAGAACTACTTAGCAGAGAACAGAAATATGAAGATGGAATTGCTTTGCTGAGAAATGCACTGGCTAATCAGGGTGACGGGATCCTGCATCAGATCCTTGGAGATTTCCTTGTAGCTGTCAATGAGTATCAGGAAGCAATGGACCAGTATAGTGTAACACTAAGATATTGAATGATTGAATGAGTTAAAATGATTATTTCATGTAAAGCTCTTAGCGCTGTGCCTGGTACATAGTAAATACTAAATAAATAGTGGTATTCTTACTGTTTTAAAAAAAATAGGAAACAACAGTAAGACTTAAATGAGGGACATAATGTGTCCAGTAGCCAGAGAGGTAACATTGGTAAAGAGAGTTTGGCAACATTGGAGAAATGAGAACAGAGGTGGTGATGGTGATGGTTGAGCAATTTGGGGCTTACTGGTCTTCAGCTTATAGGTTAAAAATGCATGGAAAAAGACAAGAAGACACAGAATGGTAGCATAAATGGCATTAGGTCTGTCTGCATGTTCCCTGGTCTCCCAGTTCCCAGCGTCAAGAATTGAGTACAGGTTCTGAGTTGAGCCAGTGATGGAGGATCACAGATACAGAGCAATCCCTTACAGTTTATTACAGGAAAAAGAAAGAAGCTACACAAAGTGACAGTGAAGAAGGAAGCCACACAAAGTGACACAAAGTGAAAACATGTTCCAGAGAGAGGAATGAATCAGTCTCCTGAGTGGAGAAAGACTCCAAAGTCTGAACACAAGCTGCCTTTCATATGCGCACGGGTTTGTCCTGCCTTTCTCCTGGCCGGATTGGTTGTAGTTTCCTGCCTTTGTGGTGATTGACAGGTTGGGGCTACATAACAGATCACGTAACAGGTTGGTTATGTAACAGTTTCCCTTCCTATATGTTTCTTTTCCCAGAATCCTTCACAAAAGCTCACCATGCTATGCTAATTATATGGTAAGGAGCCCTAGGTCAGTAAGAGCTCCTTACTAGGTATGTTCCCACCAGGGAACAGTTCCCAGCCACGATTTGGTTCCTAGCTGCAACTTGGTTCCTGTTCTGCACCCTTACTCACTTCTTTGCCACCAGACCTAACAATGGGACTTATTGGTAAAAGAATCATTATGGTATTTGGTTGAGTAGATATATGGCAATAAGGCAGCTAATTCAGCACCTGTTGTATCTGTGTGTGGGAGGTCATTGAGGAGATCTAGCTTTAAAATAACAGTTTTTAAAAAGGTTGAAAGAATCAAGAATCAAAAAAAGCCAAATTATTCTTTCTTAAAGTTATTATACTTGGAATAAAAATATGGGACTGGATTTGGGCCAAGAATCCATATGTCATTGAATTTTGTTTCTTTTATAAGTGTGGCTTGAGTGATTTTGCTTTGCCCTACCTTTGTTACAATAATAGTTAAAATAATAGTAAGAGTTCAAAATCCACAAGCTGCAAAGTCAAGAATGGTGCTGCCTCCTCAACCAAAAAAAAAAAGAAAAAAAAGATGGCAGCCGCAGCCGAGGCTGATAAAGGGCACTTGCCCAGGTGCTAGGGAGGAGCCAAAGCCCAGGCAGCTGCTCTTCTTTAGAGAGATTTACATACCTAGTGAGGAAGACAGAGGTCCCTAAGGGCCCAAGAAGTCCTAGGCTGCCCACCAGCACCTCAGTATTAAGGTATCCAGCAAGAAGGCAGAAGCTTAGAGAGTTGGAGGCCGGGGTGGAGTATTACTCATCAAGCATCACTTTATTCAAATGATAACCTACTTATCAAGGAAAGTTACATAGGGCTTCTTTCCCTTCCCCAAATAATAACAATACCTTGTATTTGCATAACCCTTCTAAGTTGATCTGTTTGTTAAAGTGTACTTTTTTCTTTCTTTCTTTTCTTCTTTTTTTTTTTAGAGACAGAGTTTCATTTTATCACCCTCGGTAGAGTGCTGTGGTGTCACAGCTCACAACAACCTCCAACTCCTGGGTTTAGGTGATTTTCTTGCCTCAGCCTCCCGAGTAGCTGGGACTGCAGGGCCTGCCACAATGCCCATCTATTTTTTGTTGTTGTTGTTGCAGTTTGGACGGGGCCGGGTTCGAACCTACCACCTTCAGTATATAGGGCCGGCGCCCTACCCACTGAGCCACAGGCACCGCCCAAATAGTACTTTTTTCGAAAGTTAAAAAGATTTTCCTATAAACTTATGTCAAAGATTTTATTCAACTCATTAATTATTGAAGCATCTTGTAAGACGTTAAACTAGTTCAAGATGTATTTGAGGAGCCAGGTATTAATAAGCTATTTAATTAAGGAATTTTAGAATAGGATTGCTGGGCTAGACACAAAACTGGTTAATGTCCTAAAGGGCCACAAACACTCACCTTTGGGGTTATCCTTTCTGTTAGATAATTGGAGAGAAACTATTTGCAACTTTGCCAGAAAGAAATCTTCATGTTATAAAATAGCCCAGTTAAGAGGGAGCAAATCAAAATTGCAAGCTATGCATTGACCTGAAGAACAATCTGTGATCTCTTTTGCCTTATTTCAAGTTTTAAGTGATTTTTCTCACTCTGTTTTTGCATTAAAAGTCCTTATTGGTTAAAGGATACATACATATTTACAGTCAGCTAGGAGAGAGATCTGTTATACAGCAGGGGGACAGTATTAATGATGATATACTGTATTCTTGAATGATGTTGAGATAGTGGAGATTAAGTGTTCTTGCCATAAAAATGGTAATTATGTGAGTTTGTGCCTTTGTTAATTAGCTAGATTTAACCATTTACAATATATTTATTTATGCTTCAAAACATCATGTGGCGCATATATAATTTTATATGTCAGTTTTTAAAAAATTATGAAAAGAAGGGTCTTGATAAAATGTCTCAGTTTGCACAAGTTACAGCTTTGATTTTGGGAAACAAATTTGTATTATCTGATATAAAATCTACTCATAAAAGTGATGTGTATGACTATATATTTTAATGCCCAATGTTCATGTTTCACAAAAAAGATTTTTGGTTATGTCATAGGGTGTGTGTATTCCTGGAAAGCAGTGTTTATGGAGTTTTCACATTCTTGAATAAGTTGGTGTTTTGGATACAAGATAGGGGAATATTGAGTAATAAACCTAACTATGGCTCTCAGGAGTCTTCTGTTCTGTCCCAAAGTGACTTGCTGCTGCGTCTGTAAGAACTGCCTATCCTGGTCCCTAGTACTATGTTCTAGGTCTAAACAAACTGAACAACAGGCATTCCTTGGGTTATGATCAAGATGGGTTCTGTAGCTTTGTTCTTAAGTTGAATTGTATGTAAGTTGAAGCAGGCGCCTTTCCCTATTAGTGGTAATAGCCTCCATTGGTAAGTGCAGGTTACATCAGTCAAATGTTTATAACTTGGGGACTTACTGTAATGGCCTTCTCTGTTTGTAAGCACAAGTTTTGTGTAAGTTGAATGTTTGTAACTTGGGGACTCCTGTATTCACCCCTAGTCCCATAATACAAAAGGATTTTTCTAAGAATCTTTGTTTAGGGCTGCTTCCTTGGCTGAAAGGCCCTTTGCCACATCCTTTCTATTGGAATTTCTTGTATTATTATTATTATTAGGTCATAACTGTGTACATTATTGCATTTTGGGGGTACAATGTGCTGATTTTATTTACAGTTTGGAATGTTTACATCAAACTGGTTAACATAGCATTCACCTCACTTATTTAATTGTGTGTTTAGAAATTTGTACCCTACTATAAACATATTTAACATGTACTCTTGCACAGTAGGTGAGGTCCCACTGATTACCCTCTCTCTTCTATTGAATTTCTAACAGCACAATTTAAATAACCTCCACAGAGCACTCCCGGAAGACTTTGGCTCTAAGCCTTAGAGTTTAAAGGGCATTACTAATAATACTTTGCAACCCCCTCAAATCTCTTAATAGCCCCATTGTCTTTGATTTGTTATTTATGAACCTGCCTTGTCTATTCCACTAGATAATCATGTTTTTTAGAATTACATGTTGGGTTCTATTTTTATTCATCTTTGCAGGTTGGATGACCTGTGTTCAACCTGGGGCCTTGTGTATCCCATCGTCTCTTTGAGTATTTGTTGAATTGCAGGGAGTATAGGAAGATGGTGGGGGAGAACTTACCTGGCTTCAGTAATTCTATCCCTATGAAGTAGATTAATACCTTAGTCAAATGGCTTTGGCTCATGATAGGAGACACAATTGAGTACTGATTATGCATCAAGACTTGTACCAGATGTTTTGAATATAGACAAATAGGGCACAGCTCCTGTCTTTAAGTTATGCACAGCTTACTGGAGGAAACAAGTATGTAAATAAATAAATGCAACATGGCAGGACACTTCTCAAACCCACATGGCCTATGAGTGGTGGAACTGTGATTAAATTACAGGTCTGTTCAACTCCAAAGCCACCAAGTCGAGAATGCTTCCAGAATGGAAAAAAGCAGTCGTGCTGAAGGTGGAGTTTCCTCAAACTCCTTAAGAGCCAAGCAACAGCCTTGCTGTGCTCTTTAACTGAAAAAGCACATCTTCCTTTGAAAGCATTATTGAATCAAGCTGTTTTCTTTTATTCACAAATTAGGTCCTCCAGAAGCTGGGGAAAGCTGATGAGACAAAAGATGAACAGTTCGAAGAATACGTCCAGAACTTCAAACGACAAGAAGTGAGTCCATTTATCTAGTTTCTGGAGTGGGATGTCAACTGTGTTTGTGTTTTGGTATATAAACAAAATGGCATTAAGACTGAAGAAAGAGCAGATGGGATTGGCATTAGCTTGAGTGTAGTACTTGCTAATTCTATAGAACTTCTTGTGAAAGATGAGGGATAGAAGCACTGCACGAAGAGACCTTGGGTTTTAGACTCCGAGGAGAGAAAGATGTTGCTGTGCTGGACCCTTCAATACAAATGAGTGATCAGTCTATTGGAAAGATGATGTTTCTGATGACTTCTCTTCCCTAAATGTCAGAGAAGAAGAATGGGGCAAAGTGATCTCAATGGTTGCATGCTTCAAGATCATGCATTCTTAACAGGTTTAAATCTCCCTTAAGGGTATGAAAGGGTTTTGCTGGGTGAAAAAAAGCTTACTCTTTTAATGTATAAATAAACCATAGATAAATGCACTTTTGATAAATAGATATACAGTGTATCTAGGGTATTAAAATTTTATGATGGGCTGTAATTAGAAAAAATATCTAAAAAGACTCTTTAGGGGAGGTGATAATGAGAAAAGGTTGAGAAACATAATTTGTGATGCTTTCTCCTTTAAGGGACTGCTATGTGTTTAAAACACACACGGATAAAGAAACTACAGTAGAACCTCCATGGTTGACCACCTCCCTACATTGACCATCTCCTTAAGTGGACCTAATTTTTATAGATGGGGCACGTACCACATGTATCCAATATATACTAGGCCTACTTGTTTATGTTGACCACCTGTGTATGTTGATCAGTTTGTTAGAGTCCCTTGGGTGGTCAACTTACAGAAGTTCTGCTGTATTTTTAGTATTATCTGTTTTGATCTCTAAGGCTTGGATAGTTGGCTAGAATACATCTTTTCTCTGTTTTTTTATGTTTATTATTTTATTAAGAATAATTCTAAATAGATTATGAAGAAAATGATGCGTTCATTGACTTTGATGAGTTTTCCAAAAACTCTTAAGGACGGTTCACCAATAAACAATGAAATATCAGCTCCCTTGCCAGAATGCATCTTCTTAGAGAGCATGTCTGGGAATCAGGGAGGGGAAGGTTGGAGAAGGGTTCCCTGAAGCTAGATGCCTTAAATCTAGGGATTGTACAGGTGGGAGGAAGGGGGGAAGGAAAGGCAAGCCTGAAAGATGCTGGAAAATGAAGTTTCAACCTGGGGACAATATAAGGATATGGGTTTATTTTCTTGCTGTCATTGGAGCTATCAGTGTCCATAGAGGAAATTGTGGCCTCAGGGCTGACAGCTGCTCATGGACAATGAAGACAGGTTTAACTCCCCTCCCTTTGCTCCTCTATGCAGGTTTCTTTCTTCTGTATGTGTATCAGGGTTCCTGCTGTAGACATGCTATCCATATTTCTCTTCCTCATCGAGAGCGAGTATGAGATCCAGGAGATTTAGAGCCAGGTAGACCAGTCTCCACTAAAACACATTCTTGACTGTCTCCAATTTCACCCCATGGCTGGGGGTTAACATGTGCGTAGGTGTTCCCCTTACTGAGAATGATAGTGGTAATCTTCCATCTGAAAATGAGAAAAGACATAGGAGTTGTAGAACAAAAGAGGAACAGAAAAGTCAATTGTGTTCATATTACTGCATGTTATAGAGAGCGTTGGATAAATGAAGGTAGAGAAGATAATTCCGAGGGAAGTGTTGGACCTAGCCCCACAGAATAAGTCGGCCCCCAGTCTCCTACAGAGGAGACCTTATGATGCTGTTCTGTTTTTATCAACTTCTGTGCTCAATTGGTGAGTTTTCATACATCTTCTGCATGTGGGTAGCTCTTGTATAGATCATCGTCTTAAGTGGCAGGAGCCTCCCACGGTTAAACGTTGTCAGTCAGGGCACTGTCACTCTTCAAGGCAATCCCATATGTCTGCTTTATGGGATTAGGCTTAGAATGAAGAAATAGCTCATGAATATAGGTTTCCATGCTTGATAGTTTACACTCTACCTTTGAAACCTTGTCTTTCTGTCTGGCATGTCCTTATGGAAATAATTGGTTCTTTGGGTTTTTCCTCTATCACTTTTGTGGCATTTTAATGTCATTAGCACCCCACAGGCTGAATTGAGAATCATTAGGTTTAGTAATTCTGTCATGCCTAGGAAGCACTTTCCATTTTCTGAAAATAGTGGATTATTATTATCATTTTTATTATTCTTAACTAGGCAAGGATTTTTTTTTTTTTGCCTAAGGTCCTAGAGAAAAGTGCAATTGGTTAAATAACTAATTACATCAGTTAAATGATACATGCCACTAGGAGTGAGCAGCATGGGGCAACATTACGATGTTCTTTTTATTACTATAAAGAATACATTTTTCTCAAATATTACGGAGTAAATAGTATATGTACTATATTATCATTCTTGAAGGTCAAGACCTTAGTTCTTTCAAGAATGTTAGCAGGTTTCCAAATCGGATAAAACTTCAATATTTGGGGCAAACAAGAAATTTGATTTTATTAGGTGAAGCAAATAGATCAGAAATGTAGGAAAGGTTATTTCCCAGGGAGTCCCATGACATCTTTGGTTCACTTTGAAAATATCTTTGTATTTCTGATACAGCCTGCATTTCTGAATCTTTCATTTGATTCTTTTTGTTTTATTCAGAAAGGATAAGTTTATAGTCATTATAGTGGAGTGAGCAAGGAGAATGCCTTACTCTCTTTATTAGAGGGAGACAAGGAGAAAAAGGAAGGACAATGGAAAGAAGGGAAGAGAGGTGTTTATTTATTTTCTAATGGACATAGATTTCCATACTTGAGAATTTACACTCTATCCTTTAAAACATATGAAAATTAAAAGTTGACAAATATAGCTGAAGGCTGAATGTATTAATGCTCTTCAAAGTATCCCAATATGTGTCAACAGTCAATTCACACATGTTGCCTATGCTAAAAAAAATGTGGTGCTTGTGTACAAACATTAACCTAAGAAGAAGGATTTACCAGGCTTGTGGTTACCTCTGCAATTATTCTTAGCATTAATGTAATAGTGAACCATTACTCTAAAGGCAGAAGACATTATCTAAAGGCTACATACTCTAAAGACATCTGACCCAGGACATGTAGATTTCATATTTTTTCCTATGAATAGATATTTTTCAAATCTCCAACGATCCTACTGACATTATAAAATGAACCATATTTGAATTTGTGCATTATAGTATAGTCACTGGACCATGTTCAAGTAGTGCATAATCAGACCATTCTAGAGTGTTATTTTTCTTTCTTTCTTTTTTTTTTGAGACAGAGTTTCACTTTGTTGCCCTCAGTAGAGTGCTGTGGCATCACAGCTCACAGCAACTTCCACCTCTTGGGCTTAGGTGATCCTCTTACCTCAGCCTCCCCAATAGCTGGGACTATAGGCTCCCGCCACAACGCCTGGCTATTTTTTTGTTGCACTTTGGCCGAGGCCAGGTTCGAACCCGCCAACCTCAGTACATGGGGCCAGTGCCCTTACTCACTAAGCCATAGGTGCCACCCATTCTAGAGTGTTCTACAAAGTATTCATTTAGGGGCTTGACAATCTTGTTTTTAGATTCCCTTTTATAAAAATAACAAGACTCTTTATGGTTATTGCTATATCCTTTCTTGTTCATGTTGGTAACAAAGGTGGCAGAAGTCTATGTTTGACCTCTGGCTTGGAGATTAGGTTTACCCCCAATTTTCTTTTTGATCCCAGTCTTCCTAAAAAGCGGTTTGTGTGAGATGGAGAGTGTGGATGAAAGGTCTGCATATACTCTCCTTGGTTGCCCACTGAACAGGGTCCATTGCTATTGTTTTTGTGGTCCAGATTTTATAAACTACTTAATTAGGATAAGGAGGAGGAGAAAAAGTCAGGGTAGAGCAATGGAATAGTGCAAACCTTCTATAAAGAACTTGGAATTTTCCATGATGAATGTTAGGGAGAGGAAGGAGTATGGCCCAGCAGGAGAATCAATATTTCCTTCCCCGAGGGCTTTTTTCTCCTTATTCTCTCTTTCTATCTTTGTTCTCCTTGTTCTCTCTTTCTATCTTTGTCTCACTCTGTTGCCCCAGACTAGAGTGCCATGATGTCATCACTCACAGCAACCTCCAACTTCTGGGCTCAAGCAATCCTCTTACTTCAGCCTCCCTAGTATCTGGGATCACAGGTATGCACCATGATGCTTGGCTAATTTTTCTACTTTTTTTAGTAGAGACAGGGTCAATGGGATCTTGCTCTTGCTCAGGCTGGTCTTGAACTCCTGAGTGCAAGCAATCCACCAGCCTTGGCCTCCCAGAGTGCTAGTGTTATAGGCATGAGCTACTGTGAGAGCTGCTCACAGCTAGGAAAACTGGTATAGCACATTAGCTACTTTTCATCCGCCTGCTAGTGAAGTAGTGAACAGAGGAAAAAGTCCCACAGTGGAAGGAAGGTCCTTGGTGTGTCTCCCTCAATCCTGCTGATAAACTCACCCACTAAGATGCCAGGACTTTGGCAAGTGTGATAATTACAAAATAGTTTGGGGACTGCAGGCCCAGACAACCAGCTGTGTTTGGTCACATCCTAATGAGTGCAGATGTGAGCACCCTAGTCCCCATTAAGAGTAATTATCCAAGTAAAGGAAGTAGGAATCTCAATTCTTCTTGTATCTCTATAGCTTTCTGTTACTTCTTTGAAGGATCATGGTGGTGTTGTTAAGCAGTTTCTTTCCATCACCACAACTGAGTAATGGCTTAACTTTGCTAAACACAAACCAGTATAAAAGAAATCTTGGGAACTTGAAACCCTCTCCAGTTGTGAGAATTCAGACCAAGTGACTCTTGTGAGTTGGATACTCCAGTTGGCTGTTTGAAAGTTGAGCCATGCCCTCCCCTTAGGCTGAACCAGCTCCTCCTGGGCTCAGGAATCCTATTTTGCTGCTTTCACCTTTTTATTGCCACAGAATCTAGTGCTTTGCAGGTAAACTTGACAAATACTCACTAAACTTGAAGCCAACTGGGCAAAGATTATAATTCTGTGTGCACTCCTAAAGTGTTTATTTTTGGGATGGAAACAGTTTGACAGTTTTAGAACCTAGTGTGTGTATATATATATGATTAAACCTAGTGTGTGTGTATATATATATATGATTAAAAATAAAAATGTCAGAATATAAGTTTTTTTAAAGTTTCAGATTAATATGAAGGCATAAATGCTTAGACTACATGGTTTGTCAAGTTGTATTTGCGCCATTCGCCCAGGGGGTGTGCTGAGAATATAAGTTTAAAAAAATAATATATAGACAAGTGTATATGGCCACAGTCAGCATGTTAACAGGTGGATAAAATTTTTATTTATTGTCAATTATACCTACATTTGGAAAAATTTTGCTGTTTGCTTGAGCGGATAGGTCATGCCACAAATGACCATGATGTGAATATGTTGGTGTATCCACTTTTCATTAAATATTGATAGTGACCTTGTAAGACAGCCACTGTCTTGATTAAATGTGAGTCCATCACTCAATGACAGTGTATAAAACCTCAGTTGACTTTCAGACTCCTATCAGGTTACCAGACCTGAATTCTGGATTCTGAAGTGGCAAGTTTTGGGTCTTCCAGAGTAATGTTTTTTAAATATGAGCTGCTTTAGAATCACCCAGAAGGCCTCCGTATAGCACAGATTGCTGGACCTCACTCCTAGAGTTTCTAATTCAGTGGGTCTGGATGAGCCCAGAGAATCTACACTTCTGTTGAATTCCCAAGTGATACTAATGGGCTGATTGGGGACAACACAGTGAGTACCAGTGCGTTGTCTGTCCTTTCAACTTTTCCCCAAGTTTTTGCTCTGGTTTGTCCCTGAAACTTTTAATCCTATGTTTGATACCCATTTTTCATGTCTTTATGACAAATATAAGTAAAGATTTGGGGGGCAGCCTCTGGATTAACTGTGATCTGCATACGTCAAACCAATGAAAAAGATCTGATCTTTAACAGGCATGATTAGGGGGCAAAGTGATAGAGTTCCCTTCCTCCTAAGGTTTTGGAACCTAGGAAGCTGAGATCTATTGTAATAAATGCCCTTGCTCACATCTTAATGAGAATGAGTTTGATGATGCTCTTTCCAGATAGTCTAGTTTAAGAGGGGAAAGTATAGAAAGTATTAGAACTCTTGATGTAGGATGCTGGGGTGGGCGGGATGAAGAGGATTTATCTGTGGAATCATTTAAGTTCAACAAATACAAGGACTTAAAAATGAAAATATCTTTCTACTCAGCAGCTGAAACAATGCTGGAAGGCAAATTTATAGCGTTAAATGCTTACATTAGATACAAGAAGTCGTCTCTAATCAGTAATTATCTTCCTACCTCAAGAAACTGGAAAAGAAGAGCAAAATAAACCCAAAACAAGCAGAAGGAAGAAAATAGATAAGAACAGAATAGAAATCAATGAAAGTGAAAACAGGAAAGCAATAGAGAAAAGAAATGAAACAATGAGCAGATTCTTTGGAAAAAGCAATAAATCACGCCTGTAATCCTAGCAGCATTCTGGGAGGCTGAGGTGGGTTGAGTGCTTGAGGGATCAAGTATGAGACCAGCCTGAGCAAAAGAGAGACATCATCTTTACTAAAAATGAAAAACCGAGTCAAGAGAATCACTTGAGCCCAAGTTGGAGGTTGCTGTGAGCTATGATGCCACAGCACTCTACCCAGGGCAACAGCTTGAGACTCTGTCTCAGAAAAATAAAAAATAAAAAATAAGAAGCAATAAAACTGATAAACTTCTAGTAAGATTGACAACAAAAAGGCACAAATTAGGCATATCAAATATAAAGCAAAGGATATGAGTGTAGGTCCTGTAGCCGTTTAAAGGACAATGAGGGAACTTTTAATTTGAAAATCACAGTGGACCAATCCCTTCATAACCACAAACTACCAAAAATCAATCAAAGTGAAATAGGGTGACTAATTCTATAACCATTAAAGAAAATGAATTTGTGGTTTAAAATCTAAAAAAGAAATTTCTAGACCCCCCAGATTGTTTCACCAGAAATTTCTGACATTTACTAAAGCGTTATCACTAATTTTATACTATCTTTTCCAGAAAATAGAAAAGAAAGGAACACTTCCCAAGTGATTTTTATGTGGTCAGTATCCCCTTGATACTCAAATCTGGTAACAACATATGAAGGAAAAAAACAGACAGATGAATATGTTTCGTGATCTTAACATGTAAAAATCCTTACGATATCAGCAAAGTAAGTTTAAAAATGTATAAAAAGAATTATATACCTTGACCAGATAGGATTTATTCCACACATGCAAGGCTGGTTTAATATTCCAAACTCAAATGTAATCCACAATATAAACGGGGTAGGGAAGAAAACAATCATATGATCATATTGATTGATGTAGAAAAATCAAACACCCATTTATGATAAAAATGCTCAGCAAGTTAGAAATAGAGGGGAATTACATCGACTCAATAAATAGCATGTACAAAAACCCCTATGGCTAATATCATAATTAATGGTAAGCTGAATGGTTTTCCCCTAATACTGGAAACAAGGCAAGGATGTTCGCTATCACATGTAGTACAGTAGGGAAAATGAAACAACAGGCATGCAAATAAAAAAGGAAAAACTAAAGCTTTTTATTTGCGGATGACATGATTGTGTATATAGGAAATTCTAAGACATGAACAAATAACTCAGAACTAATAGAATTCAGCGAGGTCACAAGATACAAGATCAACACACAAATATCAATCATATTATGCACTAGCAAAGAACATGCGGAAATAACAAAATTAAAATGCAGTATAATTCAATCCAAAGAAAATAAAATAACTATGTACACACTTTGAAAAACACATACCTGGATCTATGTGTTTAAAATTATAAAATGTTTGTGAAAGAAATCATAGGACTAAAGAAAATGGAAAGACAGACTATGTTCACGGATTAGAATACTCAGCCCAGTAGAGATGTCAGTGGTTTCCAAATTGATCTATGGTTTAGTGCAATTTCTTGCAATTCTTACAGGATTTTTATAGACAGAGGCAAGCTTCCTCTAAATTTTATATGGAAATTAATGGACCCTAAAATAAAACAATGACAAGAAGAAAGCAGGAATCATTTGACCTGCTATATAGCTGCAATAAATAAGACATTTTGGAATTGCAGAGGGGCAGACTCAGATTAATAGAACTGAATAGGTAAGCAAGAAATAGAACTATACAAATAAGCTCAAGTGTTTTTTGACAAAGGTGCAAAAGCTGTTTAATGGAGGAAAGATAGCCTTTTCAACAAATGGTGCTGTAGTAATTGGGCGTCCATCAGGGAAACAAACTAACTTTGACCTTAACCTTGATTTTATAAAAAATTGGTTCAAAATATAACAATGAATTAAATTTAAAAAAAAAAAACCTTTGCAAAAAAAAAAAAAAAGGAAATTCTTTGGGATCTAGGACTAAGAAAAGACTTCGTAGACTTACACCAAAAACCCAATCCAAAAGGGGAACATTTGATAAATTGAACCTCATCAAAACTACAAACCTGTCCCTGCCAAAGAACTGTTAAGAGAATGTATTTGCCAACTACTTATGCAAGAAAGGACTGGTATCCAGAATACATACAGAACTGTCAAAACTCCACATTAACAAAACCCAAAAAGTTCAATTAGAAAATGGACAAAAGATGTGAATAGATATTTTACTGAAGTAGATATGTGGATGATGAAGAAGCATTTAAAATAATTTTCAGCTCATATTTAGCCATACGAGAAATGCAAATCCCATAATATATTGCTACATATTTCTCAGAACAGCTAAAATAAAAATCAGTGACAACTCTAAATGTTGGCAAGGATGTGGCAAAATAGAATCATTCATACATTGTGTAAAATGATCCATAGTCACGTGGAAAACAGTTTGGTTGTTTCTTGAAAAATTAAGTGTCTGGCTGGGTGTGGTGGCTCATGCCTACAATCCTAGCACTCTGGGAAACTGGGGCAAGTGGATTACTTGAGCTCAGGAGTTCAAGACTAGCCTGAGCAAGACGGAGACACTGTCTCTTCTAAAAACAGAAAAACTAGCTGGGTGTTGTGGCGGGCAACTGTAGTCCCAGCTAGTTGGGAGCCTGAGGAAAGAGGATTGCTTAAGCCCAAGAGTGAGGCTGCTGTGAGCTATGACACCACAGAGCACTCTACCCACGGTGATAGAGTGAGACTGTTTCCAAAAAAAGAAAAGAAAAAGTAAACATGTGCCATACAACCGAACAGTTGCCCTTGTAGTCATTTTTCTCATAGAAATGAAAATATACGTTCACACAAAAACTTACAGTAGCTGTATTTATATAGCTTCAAAGTGGCAACACCCCTGATGTTCTTGGAGAAGTGAATACTAAACTATTGTGGTTTTGTATATTTCTAAGTATGCCATAGTACAACAAAACTATTGACACACACAATAGCCAGTCTTCAGCAAATTATGCTGAGTGAAAAAAAGCCAACCCTAAAAGGTTATATACTCTAGGATTACGCTTATGTAACATTTTGGCACAATTGCAGAAGTGGTTTAAAGATTCATGGTTGTCAGAAGTTAGGGATGCGAGAGGGGGTGGTGGGTATGGTTATAAAAAGTCACAAGGGATTTTTGTCCTGATGGAAAAATTCCATATCCTGACTGTGATAAATGAACCTACAGCTGTGGTGAAATTGTACAAACCTTCACACACAACACACACACACACACACACACATGCACAAAATGAGTGCAAGGGAACTTGGGAGCATCTCACTGAGACTGGTGGACTAAATCTCTCTTGGGGTACTGTACCACAGCTTTGCATCTGCTGTTGTTGAAGGAGGCTGTTAAAGGATATAAGGGCTCACTTTATATTAGTTTGCACAACTGCACATTCTCCTATAAAATCTAAATTTAAAAATATCCCCTTTTACAGGTTTACATAGGAAAAGCTTACTGCCCCTCTGTTGGAACAAATGTGCTTTACAGCAGAAACCAGATTCACATTCTTACAGAGATGGATCAGGGAACAGAAATAAGTAGGCAAGGTAATAAGGAGTGGTGAGGACTGTGTTGACTTACAGAATACAGAGTCAGCTGTCAGCTCGAACCCACATGTGTCCCCCGAGAATATGGCCCAGTGTTGCCAGGTCAGATATTCAAGAAAAGATAAAACCTATACTTTACATGAAATCTCCCAGTTGTATTTTGTGTTTTAAATTTTGAAGTCACTTTAAACTTAAGACATTTTATAATAGTATACACAACTGCTTTACCTAGATTTTTTTATTTCTTCAACTCATCCTATATAAATACCCATCCATTCATCCATCCATTCATCCACCATCATCTGTCTAGTATCCAAAAATGACAACTACTACACAGCCACAGTTCCTCTGTCAAAGTCAGTAAATTACCATCGACACTGTATCACTCTCTAATCCACAGACCCCCATATTTTCCTATGATAAAACTTGTGCTATACAAGACCCCTTAAAGGGGCTGAAAGACCACAGTAGGCTGGGAGAAAATATTCGTGACATGTGTCCCTAATGATGTTTGTTAAAGGTCCTATAATCATCCAGGGTCACATTTGCCTCTAATTGTCAAGTCTAATTAGTCTCTTCAAACTAGTTAGTTTTTTTTAACTCTCTTGGAAAAATTTCTCCATATTTCCTAGTCTGTGGAAGTTCTGTAACTTTGAGAACCATCTTAGTATACAAATATTTTCCAACATTTGAAGTGACTTATTTTAATAAAACTACTCACAAGGCATGCTAAATTCGGTTGTCATGTAATAAACTGTGAAATTCTTCTTTTAAATACTATGTGTATAGTTATATCACTATGTGGTTAAAAGAACAAAGGAATTTGGCCACTAAGATGTCACTCTCCTTTGTGATACTGTTTTTATGGAAAAGGTGTGTTTTGTTCATATAGTCTGATTTAGAGAGTCCGTTTTTAGTTGACTTCTGCGGGAAATAACCAATAGTAGTAATCAGTAGGTGTCAATAGAATGTATTGGCCCTTGCTCTTCCAACTTTTCTGCATTTATCAGTTGTTTTTCTATTTGGTTTCCATTAAACCTCTTCTCTTTGCTCACTGGCAAACCAAGGCTGCTGTGTTAGGGTGTTGCTGTCCGTGGTGTCAGGTAGGAGACCGAAAACAAAACCTTATTACATTTACTGGAGAATCTGTTCATCTCTTGACCTGTCTTATTTATTATTCCATCAGTAAGGATGAGTTTTTCTGCCCTATTGAAATCAGAAAGTTTAGTTGACACTGAGCTAAAAGTCATCCAATCAAGCTATACATGTTCCAGGCATCACTGTTTGTACCATTTCCTGCGCAGCCTCTTCCCAATTTGACAATCCTCCTGCAGGAAGCTCTTTGTGTGAGTCTCTGACGTTTTCTTTTTATCTGTCCTACTCTGTTACTCACCTTTCATTGTATTTTGCCTTGTAATATTAAATTAACCATGCCAGCTGGGAAGGGTTTGAGTATTCCATTCCTTAGCATTCATTTAGAGATCAATTCCGTATATTCTCCACTCCCCCTTGTGAAGTAAGCTCATTATGCAGCTCTGAATGATCCCCAGGTCAACTGTACCAGTCTGGTAATGGGATGCAGAGAATTAGACGTATCTCTCATCCCAGCCTAGGAGACTGTCTGAAATAGCTCTGAACATCTGCGTAGAGGAGCTGCAGTCAATGTTCAGTTTCATGGCTCCCATGGATAATGTTTCTCTCTCCTAAGTCACTTTGTAAGCCCCACTGTTGACACCGCCACTTGGGTTGCAGTCTGAGTGAAGGAGCTGTATTAGGAGGAATGGCTTACGGTGACTGACTGAAACCTGGAGCCAGACCTATTTTTAAGTATCTTTTTAGCAATCTCGCACTAGAGTTACACTAGAGATTGTCCATCAACACACTGAGTCTCCCTGAAGTGGTAGACACAATGAAATATTATAGTTGAGGTTCCCAAAAGCCAGCACCTGTAGGCCTTTCACAAATAGTTTCCTAGGTCCTAGTCCAGACTTCTGTATCAGGTCACATGTTTGACTGTGTCTCTAAAGAGTTATCCTATGATGTTCACTACATAGATGTATGCCTGAGATTACACAGATACAGTAAAATGCTTTCCTTAATTATATATGCACTTGAGCATGTTCTTAAACCTGATTAGTTATAAGCATCTTCTGAGAAGCTTTAAAAAATTTCTTAAAATTTCTAATCCCCATTTGACTGGTTTAGGCAAATACAATGATAAAGTATTTTTATTATTAAACCTTTCTGCAAGTAGAACTTTGATATTTATAAAGTGGTTTGTATCCTGTCTGCTACTTGATTGTCATAGCAATCCATAATTATAATTCTGCTTTGCATATGAGAAGACTGAGCATATGTCATGAAAATTTCATGTTAGAAACAAACTTGATTATTCTTTTGGCCATTGGTATTCATGTTTCCTCAGGAGGTAATTTGTCATATTGGTTTGATTTTTCTCATATCCATTGTTAAGTGGTTCTTGTACATCTGCATAAATTATTCTTGTGTACTCTGGAGCCCTCTCTTCCTAATTAACGGTATAAAACGACTTTTTGAAAAACTGAACTGTATGTTTGACACTTGGAAGTAATGAAGAAAAAACAAGGAAGCATAAATTGCAAGTCACTTGTTTCAGGGAGGTTTTATTTATGCCTCATGAAGATATATTCCTTTGCAATGTGACAGGTAGCAGAACTTAGCTTAATGAAACATTTATGAAACACCTACTCTTTGCAGAGTTTATCATTTAGAAGTTATTGGATGGCATAACTAACAGCGACATCCAGCATTTACTGACTGGGTGGTACATGCCAGGTACTCAGGAAGTGAATACTATTTGCTATCATCCTCATATTATAGGTGAGGATTCTGAGGTCTGCAGAAGGTGAGTAACTTGCACTAGGTTGCCCGGTTAGAATCAGCAGAGCTCACATTTTAAATCCAGGCAGTGTGATACCAGAGCCCACAGACATTTTTTTTAAATCATAGCTGTGTACATTAGTGCAATCATGCAGTACAATGTGCTGGCTTCATATACAATCTGAAATATTTTCATCCAAGTGTTCAATATAACCTTCATGGGATTTTCTTGGTTATTGTATGAAAACATTTGCATTCTGCATTTAGTAAGTTTCACCTGTACACTTCTAAGATGCACCATAAGTGTTATCCCACCATTTACCCTCTCTCCACCCATCCTTCCCCCTCCTTTCCCCTCCCTCGCTCATTTCCCCATATTCTTGTGCTATAGTTGGGTTATAGCCTTCGACCCGTATGGGTTATAACCTGTACAACCCAGATTCAGGTCCTGGCTTGCTGTCTGTTAGGTGTGTGACTTGAGGCAAGTGCTCAGCCACTGTGCTTCTGTTTCCTCACTTGGAAAAATATACCCATCTCTCTGATGGTGGTTATCAGAGTTGTGACAGATGCTGGTTATCCAGAGTTTCTGGAGCAAAGCGACCATTCAGTGTTCCATTCTGTGGATATGTTGCCATGTCAAAGGCTTCCTTTGAGGGCATTGTTTAATCATGTACTGAACTGTGTTCCCCCAAATTCATATCTTAAAAGCACTCACCCCCAGTGCCTCAGAATGTGACTGTGTTTGATGATAATGCCTTTGAGGAGATAATTAAGGTTAAATGGGGTCATTTGAGGGAGACTTATTCCAGCAGGACAGGTGTCCTGATAACAAGAGGGAGAGACAACAGGGGTGCACCCACATGGACAAAAGGCCAGGCAAGGACGCAGTGAGAAGGCGGTCATCTGCCCAGGATGGGGAGAGGCCTACACCTTGATCTTGGATTTCTAGCTTTCAGAATCCTGAGCAAATGAATGGGTTTATTTTGTTGCTATTTTCTGTCTGTTTTTGGTGCCACCCAGTCAGTGGTATTTTGTCATAGCAGCTCAGGAAAACTTACACGGACATCATAAAGGACAGTTGCAGAAACATTGTGAATGTTATATTATGCCTGCAATAATGATAGCTATGGATCTTCCTTACATTAATTCATCTCCGTACCTTTTTTTTTTTTCAGGTTTTGGCTGGGGCTGGGTTTGAACCCACCATCTCCCGTATATGGGACTGGCACGCTACTCCTTGAGCCACAGGTGCCGCCCCACCTCTCTGTACCTTGGCCTAGCGGTTGCTTTTCTAATGCTTGGCTCTGATAGAACATTGTAGGTGGAGATGGCATCTACACTCACAGAAGCTACAGGAAGAATTGTCATCAGGGTGGGACCCATATAAAATTTCCCTTGGTTTTTGGTTCAGTTTCCCCTGAGCTTCTATCAGTATATGCAATGCTGGTAGTAAAGTGAAGGTTGAAGAAGTATTTGAATGATACCCTAATGTACCACATAAGTCAGATCTCTTCACATGCACACACACAAACACATGGGAAAAACTGAATGGCTTTTCATGGGGCCCACACTGAAGACATTAAAGCATATCACACAGGTGTATCCAGGCTGCACATTTTGATGATTTGACAGTTCTAAGAAGGCAGCTCTGTCTCCTTCCACACACAATGGGTTAGTTTTTCCAGAAGATCTGAATGGGGACCTGTATCAACTCAAGGTAGTTGACTTAAAGAAAATAAATGGACAAAGGTACCTGTGATTATTAGCTAGCTTTCTAATTTGGGTTTTGTTGAAAGGTAAGAAAGTTTGTTAGATTTCATTTTCAGATTATAGGTATTCTTGGAGTTGATGGAAAGTGGATCACAAGTCTTCCCAAAATTGTGGGAACCGACATATTGTCCTTAATGTCCCCTGTGCACCACCCTCATCGTCCCGGGAATATGATTTCAGACATCCACTCTTATTTCTTGTCTCTTTTCCATCTTCCTCATGAGTAATATCCATGAAGAAGTAAAAAAAAAAAAAATCAGAGAACTTGTTTTACGAAATCAGTGCTGGGTTCTTAAAGACAGCTCCTGTTCTTACAAAGAGCTCAAAGCAGGGAAGCAGAAATACGTATTTCAGAGATCCTGATGATTTTGCTTCTGAAAAACTTTCGTCTTCCAATTTAACAGCACCAGTACCAGTCATAGGGAGAGCGCTATTTCTTCACAAATCTGGTGTCTGTGATGCTCAGTAGCCAGACGTCTTTGATCATAAGTGAATCCACATATTCTGCCTTATTACTCATCTGTTAATCAAGGCGCTGATTATGGGCTCATTAAATCTCATCTACTTGATAATCTAATTTTCTTCTAAGCTTCAGAAAACGAGAAGCAAATTTCTAAAGATTGCCTTTGAGATTAACTTGTGTGAACTCTGAGAAATTGAGCCAATTTAAATTTTGATATGTTACTTGAGCCATTTTCAAGAGAAAAATGTCAGCAAAGGCCAAAAATAATAATGTGATGGTGAGAGCTTATGTGAGCTTATGATCACAGAGATGACAGGACTCAACTTCCGTGAAATACCAGCCTTGTGAAGTTTCGTATCCTCAGATCCACTTTTCATATATCTGTTAGTACCATTTCCTCTTTTCTTTTTTTTTTTTTTTTTTCCAGTTTTTGGCAGAGGCTGGGTTTGAACCCACCACCTCTGGCATATGGGGCTGGCGCCCTACTCCTTTGAGCCCCAGGCGCCACCCAGTACCGTTTGCTTTTTCCACATGAGTCCTTTTAAAAATGTCGACTCACAGTTAGCTTCTAAGTTATAGAGACAATTTGATGAAAACCTTTTCTGTAATGGGTGTGGTGTTTTCATTCTCCTTTCTTTTCATTTTTATAACGCAAGCTACCTATAAAGATAAATCAGTACTACATTTACCATATAATCATGTCAATTCTATGAGTGATTGCTTGTTTAATCCATTAAAAACCTATTGCTTTAAGGAATTTGCCAGATGACGTAACTTTAATGATAAAATCCACCGGTTTTGGTTTTGCAAGTATGGTCAGGGCCAGAGTGACACTCTCTCCCTTCCTGGGTGTCATGTAGGAATGGGACCCCTAACGTGCAGTGATTGCTACTTCCCTGAGTAATTCCATAGAAATCATTAGTTTCCTCTATGTATTCTGTTGATTTAATTCAAATAATACCTCAGCTGCAGCTTTTTTTCTTCTGTGCAGAAGGAAGAAGGGTTGAAGGTAAGTTGACACAATGATCCCTCTTTAATGACTCTTAAAGTCTGAGGCATAAATGTGGAATATGATAGTTAGTGCTAGAAGTTGGAGTATCCAGACCATGAAGAATTTGGCGCACTGTATTTTCAGAGTGTCACTCATCATACCTAATTCAGCCCCACTTTTAAGCTCAACACCTGCAGGCTGCTTGCCACAACTAGGAGACCCTGTTCTTTGCGTCAGTCTGAGGAAGCTGTTCTTATGAGGACGTGGCAGACTATGAGAAAGCGTCTGTAACTCTTCTTCTTTGTTTTTTTCCTTGTGAGTGCCAATACTTTATTTTGGTGTAAAGACGGGAAGCTGGAAAAAACACTGTATTTAAATTTTTCTTGGTTCCCGCTCACAATGTGGAAATTCCCTCCCCCAGTGCTAATCTGTTTAAACTCAAATACTTAAAAAAATTACAGCAGCCAACTGTAACTCTTTTATGTTCTTACCAGAGGGTAGTAGGAAATTTTGCATAGTAGCTTTTGACATAGTTTATAGCAGCTCCTTTGACCCTACCTAGATTAATTCTTTACATGCTCGATGGCCAGATACAGTGCCTCATGCCTATAATCCCAGCGCTTTGGAAGGCCAAGACAGGCGGATCAGTTAAGGCCAAGAGTTCAAGACCAGTCTAGGCAACATAGCAAAATCCTGTCTCTACAAAAAAATTAGAAACTTAGCCAGGCATGTTGACAAGTGCCTGTTGACCTAACTACTTGAGAGGCTGAGGCAGGAGGATCACTTGAGGCCCAGAATTCAAGGTTGCAGTGAGTGTCTGATCACACTAGTTCACTACAGCCTGGATGATAGAGAAAGACCTTGTCTCAAAACTAAACAAACAAATAAATAATTTGCACCTTGACTAGGTGCGGTGGGGGTGGCTGTCCAAGGTGCTGAACAGACACAAGTGGGAGCTGTCCAACTGTCTGTCCAGGAGCCCACTCCCTTCCCCCCACCCCCTAACCCCAGACATATAGGCAAATGGTTAAGGAACTGGTGTTACTGGGAACAACTTGGAAACACACGGAATTAGGTATGGAGTGTGATTTCTTTGTATTGAGTAATCATCTCTGAACTATTCCTTCCTGATGTGCCTGCTGCACTATTTCTCTAACTATTGAATTCGATTTTTAACTTCATTCTAGTCCTTAAGGACAGGTATGCTGAGTAATGCCTATAGGTATAAGAGCAGAAATCAATACCACTTGGCAAGGGAATGAGGGATGTTTCTGTTAGAGGCAGTCAGTCACTCTTGGACCTTTGTGCTTTTTCTTAGGTGTGGTGCTTTGTGTGTGGCTGCTAATTTTTGGCAAGTCCATGATGAGACCCAAAGTGACCTTGGCTTGTTTTTCAGAACAGCTGGGAAATGGAACTGGAGAGAATGCTTCCTTCTCCCAGGCCCATGGGAGTGTGAGATCCCACGGGCGAGAGTCGGGGAGAACGGCTTTAAAGAGGAAGGGAGGGCAGGCTGCTCCCTTGGGCTGTGTGGACAGAAAGTGAGGCCTAGGGGGCTGTCTGCGGTTGAGAAGTGGCAGCTCCATGTCTGAAACATGGACACTGGTACATGTTTCAGAAGAAAAAAATAAAGAATCTTGACCACACCAATGCCATATTGTTGCATTATATGCTGAGCAAGGAATTTATCCTGCTTGGATCTTGTCCAAAGAGAAGTACAACTCGGCAATTCAGATAATTTAGTTATAATAGACTCCTGTGCCCTCCTATCGCCATGAGCCCTGAGACACAGGAGACAGAATAAGAATTTTGTCATTTCTTGTACAGAATGATGTAATGAAATAGAAGTGAAAATACAGGCAAGTAGTCTGAAGCATGAAGAGCGTTCAATCTGTGCTCTGCGCGCGCGCACACACACATACACACACGATATACAATTCACAGCTGAATTACTGAAATTATAATTTTCAGAGGAATTTGTAATGAATTTCAAATTAAATGAAATCTGAACAATGCCATAAGAATTTGTTAATTTAAAATACTTGTGACTTGGGGCAGCACCTGTGGCTCAAGGAGTAGGGCGCCGGCCCCATATACCTAGGTGGCAGGTTCAAAACCCTACCCCGGCCAAAAAACAAAAAACAAAAAACTGTAAAATATTTGTGATTCATGTAGAATAATGATATAAAGGAAATTCTATGACATGTTGTACGTGAAGCATTTCTATCCAGAGCCTTTAACCTTTTTGATTCAGGCAGAATTTTAGATGCAATTCAATGTGGTTATTACTGAGTGATTTATGAAAACTTAATACTCATGGGGAAAATTAAGCATTTTAATAATTGGAAAAGAAGAAAATCATTTGCCCTTGCCTCCAATTTATCTGCTTAAGTTGAACTCATTTAGTTAAGCCATTATTATGCAATTTGAACTTTCTTCCATTCTCATATCAAAAATCTCTTCTGAGATTCATACTTCATTTTATAAAAACCATTCGTGTTTCCCTTTGACAGGATGAATCCAGTGTATGGACAGGAGCGTGAATTATTTCATTTTTCTTTGTAGTTCTGAAAGAAAAAAGCAAAGACTTAATTGTGGGTTTAATTTTACATCTTTATTCCTTGAATGTTTGGGAAGCGACTGTTCTTCCCTGCTACTCTTTTGCTATTTTTGCATACTCTGACCAATCCTGGTGTCTCAGAACCATCAGTTTTCATGGCTGGCTTTGTGTAATTTTCTGAGGGAAACCATGAGTCTTGCTTTAACTCCGTGTCTCATGCTTTTCCACGGAAGGACCATAAATAGCAAAGCAAAGTCCTAAAGCAGAGCACTGAAGCAGCAGCATCTGTGAAGTTCTGGGTTTCCCTTCTGGGCAGTTTTTCATTCTGCTTCGTAACAGGTGGTCTGCTTAGTGGTTGTAAAACGGTATCCATTTGCTCCCCTCCACCTCAATAAATTGATGCTCCAGGGAGATGTTTTAGGTTTGTTTTTTGGTCCTTGGCCCTAGACAACCAGCAAGTACCCTGAGGTTCTATACTTACCCAGTTTGAGAAACGTGGCCTTGGTGGGTCCAAACCCTCCTCATTGTGCCTTGTCAGGTTTTAGGTTTTTGGTTCAGTTTCAGTGCAGATCTATCCAGGTAAGTCACATGTCTGATTTCAGGTATTTTCTTTCTAATGAATTTGTCATGGCTGTTTGCCGTGACGTGACTCTGGAGCCATGCTTCTTTCTCTCCATACCACTCCGTCTCTTCCCATCACTCAGCTAGCACTTGAACTTCCATTTGCTAATGATCCACACTGTCCTCAACCTGTTCAATTTGGGTTCCTTTCTGAAATGTTTTGGTGAGTTTCTTCTGTGCTTGTCCGTTCACTAACCCAGAGGGACTTTTGTGGTTGTCATGAGATTTCAGCCTTCTGCACATTGTAGCATTTCACTATTGATGGTGAATTGTTTTATCCGTAGTTCAGGCGAGGTTATGCTTTGGGAGCAATATCTCAGTGGCTTAGAGAAATGGGAAACAATGGAGATTTGTTTCTCATCCCTGATAATGTGAATGGAGGCTGAGCTTCCTGGTCTATTTGTTCCAGATCCAGGTTATGGGAGGAGCAACCCTGTCTGGAACATTGTGGGGCTCATGGCCAGGGCCCAAGAAATGGCAGGAGTTTGGGATGGCTCTTCCAGCTCAGAAGTAATGGCACATGTCGCTTCTACTCATTTTATTGGCCGAGTCAAGTTCCACAATCAACCCTGATGTTACTGTGGCAGAAAGTATGATCTTTTTTCCAAAGCAGATATGGTAGAGAGATATGGCATAGATAGACCAGAGTAAAATCTCCCAAAGCCATATTTTTTTCCAGCAATTTATTTACCCAGATGACATATGCCTGTCACATAATAGATCTTCAGTGGGGAGAGACTCACTTCTTTGTTTCAATTTTTTTCCTGGTGGTATTGAGGACCTCCTCCTGACTTTTCGGGATCCTTTGCATCTTCTGCTTTTGCTCAAGTGTTTGTTATCAGCATCTTCTCTGCGTTTCCCCCATCCTCTCCCTGGATGTAGTTTTCTCGTATACTCTGCTGTTTTGGAACTACACCACAATTTGTTTTTGTTTTTGTTTGGCTCACAGCAGTTTGCTGCCACACTATGTTTTTGACTGGTTCAGCAGACAAGGGCAAGCTAGAGTTTGGATTTTAAATTGTGTTGAGACATTACAAAGGGAGGCAATTGGTTGGTACTTTGATGATTTCTGTTTTGCCATTCTAATTCTGTTCTAACTTCATATATGCCAGCAAATGAATTAACACTAAGCTTTTTTTAATATTAACTTCAAGCTTTATCCCATAGTACCTGGCCTTACAGAGCTGCAAAAGTAACTTGAGCTTAACTCAAATGCAGAAAACCTTACCAGAGAAAATTGCATAGATTAAACCAAAATAATGTCACTATCCTTCATGATGCCAGTGCTACGTGCAAAATATCCTCATCCAGAATTTCTTTTGGAGTCCAGCATAGTCTTGAAATAAGCACTTCTTTTTAGAGGTTCTTTTTATTAATCACGATCTATCTTTAAATATGATGGGCATTTTGTCTTTGTACTTTGAATAGCTGTTGTGATGCAAAATGTAATTTTCCCTGCAGTGCGTATTTGTTTGCTCAGTTATTTTAGGTCCCCTACTAGATCATAATATACAGAGGAAAGAGTCCCCCCCGCCCCCACCACCACTTTTTCTGAAAAATGCTTTACGGAATTGAGTGTTGGAGTCGCTATCTTATTATTGAACTCAAGGTGGCGTCTTTCTGTATGTCAGCTCTCTGCAATTTTGTTAAATGATGATGCATGCAGTTAAAATGCATGTATTTTTTATTTCCAGGTGTAATGTTACAGCAGATGCTGTAGGTGCCCAGCTGTTGCCCTACTAGCTGCCTTTTCTGAGCCCACTAGAACCCCATTTGCAACTGTCAACATTGGCATCTCTTTGTCTGCAACCTTTCTCCATTTTCTGCAGCTCTCTCTGTCTTTATATAGACATCCTGGGGAATTAATGTAACCCAGGAACAGCTCTCAACCCGTCATTGACTGGAGATCGACACCCTGGATTCCATGGCCCCTGGTTAGGGAGTCTTATGGTATCTGACTGATTCTGTCTCCCAGAGTTCCCAGTGGGACTGAGGCCCAACTGTCCTCAGTGGTAGCCTGATTGGCTTTCTTCCCTTCCCCACCTCTTCTCCACTCTGCTCTTAACATTTCTTAGGTTAACTCCAAATTAAAGTTCTTGCAATCTAATCCTAGTTTCAGAGTCTCTTAGTTTCTAAGGGGAAGCCAAACCCAAACCACGCATTCATATGTCAGAATTTACAACTTAACAATTTCTCTGTTTCAGCGCAGTCCCATAAAAATTTAACACAAACCACATACATAGATCAAAATTTTCTAGTGTGGTCACTAGAAAAAAAAGTGAAAAGAAACAGTAATTTGAATAGTGTAGTTTATTCAACCCAACATATCTAAAATATTACCATTTTAACGTGTAACCTGTATAAGACATTTTGACTTTTTGATGCTAAGTCTCTAAAATCTGTATAAAATATACTTACGCTGTAAATGTAAAATGGACTTGTGATACCTCTCAGTTTGGACTATCCGCATTGCAAGTAATCACCAGCCACATATGGCTAGGTACTACGGTATTAAATAATGTGATCAATTCCTTATGGCTGTTGACAACCCATGTGTCAAAATCTACACACTTGATAGCTCTCGAATATAGAGGAGGCTGTATTGTGGATCATATTTTCTACTCCAGAAATTCTTGCCTTCTCTTCTTGCTTTTCTAAGCTTAATAAAATCTCTGCAAGCAATCTAGTCAGATGGGCACTATTCCCTTGGTTAGCCTGTGTGCATATATTTATGCTTTTTCAAGCATAAGCTTCTGGCAATAGTAACGTTGAGACTTTCTGCTTCTTCCATGTTTGCATGCAAAATAAAGACTATTGTTTAGCATCTCTGTGCTTGTGTGTCTTTCAGGCGGAGGGTACCAGACTTCAGCGAGAACTCCGGGGATATTTAGCTGCCATCAAAGGTAAAATGTCTGAGCTGTTTTATTGCATGCGACCAAGCACAGGTTGTTCTTGGAATTCATGAGTGGTGGGATTGAGTGTTCATTTACAAAGCCATTTGTCTTCCTGGCAGGATGGGTACTTGAACACAGGTGTTCCATTCCACCTCCCCCCCTCCAAATTGCCATTGAAATGATAATGAGAATCTGCCAAAAAAAGTGTCTGCCCTTATGCTGGAAACTAAGAATAAATGCCACCTCCGTGCTAGAGATTTCTAGGAAGATTGTTAGATAGAGTGAGCTTGAGACCTTGTTTAAGGAAAGCTGCAGCTAGCTCACATCCTGAGGAAGAACATAACAGGCACACACTAAATCCCTCTCCTTGGAAAGGTGAGGGAAGGTGGCAGGGAGCAGGTGGACAGTCTTCAGGAAGTGTGGCCCTGGACTGCCTGAGCCTGTGTGGATTTTCAGTACTTGCAGCCCTTCCAGTGTCCAAGGCACGTGAATGGAGAGGCCATGGGACTGATGTCTGGACTCACTAGTGCAAGGGAAAGAAACATGGCCAGTGGGAGGGACAGAACAGGAGCTGGAGCAGCCCAGGCCTGCTCTCCATTACCACGCTCCCTGCCATGGGTCTGAGCCATGGCTACCCATGTTTGGGACCTTTCATCAGCCAGATTTTGAAATTAGTGGAGAGAGAATGGATCACCTGATAAGGGTGTTGGGAAAACCAACCCGACAAAGTAGAAACCAGTGAGATTCTCCTTCTCACACTTGACTCCCTCCTTCCCAATTCCAGATAAAGATTTAAATATGTATACAAAGACATGTGCTAAATTGCTGGAATAAAATATTTAGTCTTGGGTAGACAAGGTTTTTATAATGGTCATACTCAGCACAAGACTAAAATATTGGCATTCATAAATATGTAAAACTTACACATTTTATAAAAACACCATTTCTACAGCATTTTTAGTGAAAGTGAACCAAGGCGTAAAGAAGTAAGTAAACTAAAAGAAAATAATTTGGTTAAATAAAAAGTGGGTAAAACACATGAAGAGCAAATTAGCTATGGAGGAGCTAGAGATGAGTAATAAATGTGAAAAATGCTTATCGTCACGAAGAATCAAAGAGTATTAAGAAGAATCAAAAGGAAGTTGCTGTCGTTTTTCCTCCACATGTTCAAAGACGTTAAAACACAAATATCATAATACCTAACACTGGCAAAGCCAAGAGGCATGGACCCCTTTTGTGTATTGAGAGTAGGAAAACTTTATTGGAGAACAATTTGGCAAAAGCCTTTAAATGAGTATTCTCTATTTTTATTTTTAAATGTCACATCTTTTGACCTAGCAGTTCCACTGCTAAGAATTAATTCTCAGAGTTTCAATGTGGATGTGTAAAATTGATTATAAACAGATAAATGAGATGCAAAGAGGGTTTTGTAGCTTGCCTGTGGTCACAAGCTTGGTGACGAGCAGGGCAGAAAACACTGTTGTGTCTTTCTCCTGAAACTTAATGTTTATTCACTGTCTTTTACTGCTTTTGGACTTTATGGTAGGGCATTGATTTCACAAATTAGAATTTGTCTACACAATAGAATAATGGCCACTTACTAACATTACTTCTTATTGAGCAAGCCTCTATACTAAGCATTTTAGGCATATCATCTTTGTAGTCTCCCAACACAGGTGTGATCAGTGTCATTAATTCCCTTAATTCTGTTTTACCTTTGTAAAGAGATAAGGCTCAGAGAATTTAACTTGTGCAGATTCTTAGAGCTCATAATTAACTGTTCCAAAATTAACCTTAAGTATTTAACAGTTCAGTCAGAAAACAGAACCCACTCTAGTTATTTCTTTCATTATTTATTTAAGATCTGAATAAGAAGTTGTACATTATTTCAATAATGATAATAGTTGTTGACTATTTATGTGCCTGGACTTTCTCTATACTAGCTGTTATTTTTTATGTTGATAAATTCGTTGAATAAATGAGTGAACTATATAATTTGGTCTGTTTTACCTCCTTGATATGAAGGAATGCTACTTATAAAGATTGGTATAATTTTTTCCTTAATGTGGTCTAGAAGGAGACTAGCAAGGCTCCAGAGAGAAGCTGGTGGCACATTCAAGCGTCCTTTCTTTTGGGCTGTGCCTGGATCCCACTTCTAATGGTCCCATCTCCATATGGAGGAGAAAGGACTTAACATCAGCTTCGCCCCTTCTTGGGTTTTGCTGATTGATTAATGTTATAATAAGTGATGCTCCAAAAAAGGAGATGCCTATTTAAATTATTTTGGCCAAAGTTTTATAGAATGAAACAGTTTACTACTGACTTCTGAAAAGCCCATTCCAGAAGGCCTGGGGGGTAGACAGGATTACCCCATTACTGGATTGTAGAGTCCTATCTTCTCAATGTCCTATGAATAATGAGTAGCATTCCTGGGAGTGACATTTTGGGTTTGGGGAAAATACTTGATGACAAAGTAGACCCTAACTTGCATTTTCAAAGTGCATTCCTGGCGAATTGCTTTTGGTTTTCACAAAAAAGAACTCTAGGCGACTAGTCGTACTGTAGCACAGGCAGCCTGGTAACAGTATCAGAGCAGAGTGAGACCTGGTCCTGGAGAGACATGGGGTCCTGGGACAACTATGGGAGAAACCCTGAACTTCTCAGTTTCCGTTATTTCCTCATCTGTATGTTCCTCCACTTCTTTCAGAAGCCCCCAAAAGTTCTCAATGCAGATTCTTTGAAATTGGCTTAAATGAATTCTCCCTTTCATCTTATTATCATAGATTTCTGGGTGGCATTCTCTGAAGGTCTTTATGATTTCTGCTGATGCTCAGGCTTATGCTCTCATTCATTTTAGCAGTAAACAAACATGTCTTGAGCACCATTTGCGTGACTGACACTGTTTTAGGAGGTGAAGATGCAGAGATGAACAAGGCACGACACCTGCTCTCAAGGAGTTTGCAGCAGAGATGGGGAGACAGTTAAATAAACAAAAAAGGCCAGATCAGGTAGTAATACATATTTTAATAGACACATGCATTGAGTGCCACCATAGCAGAGGACAGGAGATGGGATCAAGAATGTTCCTTCTAGGAAACCTATAACTTGAATGGACCCAGCAAGGTGTGTAGGTAGTCATCAAGTGATTAGGTGTGCTGGAGAAAGAGGTTGATGGTGGAGGGACAGTCCTCAGAGAAATGACCAGACCAGGAGGCAGGAGGAAGCCTGAGCTGTTTGGGAAACAACCAGAGCAGTGAGGTGCAAGCAGAAAACTGAGCTACATGAGACATGGAATGGTGTAAAGAAGGGCTTTATGTATATCACACTGTGGTTTTATTCTGTCATTAGGGAAGAGAATTGTTAAATTACAGGCAAGGGGATAAGTTACATGATTAGATTGTAGAACAATAGTTACTGTGATTGTGTGGAATTCAGAGTAGAGGTAATGAAGCTGCAAGGAGATTTATTAGAAGTCTAGTCCAATAATTTAATAATTGACGATGATAGCTAATGTTTTTATTTATTTATTTATTTTTGTTGAAACAGAGTCTTGCTTTGTTGCTCTTAGTAGAGTGCGATGGTGTCATAGCTCACAGCAACCTCAAACTCTTGGGCTCAAGTGATTCTCTTGCCTCAGACTCTTGAGTAGCTGAGACTACAGGTGCCTGCCATAATTCCCTGCTATTTTTAGAGGCAGGGTCTTGCTGTAGCTTAGGTTGGTCTCTGAACTCCTGAGCTCAAGCAGTCCACCCGCCTTGGCCTCCCAGAGTGCTAGGCTTACAATGTGAGCCACTGCGCCTGGCAGTAGCTAACATTTATGGACCATTTATTTGCCAGCCTCTGAGATACACTTTTTAAATGCCTCATTTTGTATAAATCTCGCTACAACCTTATAGCGGGTGTTATTATGTATTGATATTTTATACTTTAGAAAGCTGAGGTTTTGAATTTTGCCTAAAATTGCTCAGATTGTATGTAACAGAGCCAAGATTTTAAGAGGCTATTGCCAATTATAGTCTTAATTGCCATGCCATATTGCTTCCAAAAATATTTTTCATAATAATGGCTGACATCGGAATGTTTTCTGTGTGCCAAGTATTTTGCTAAGCCATTTTACATGGATTATTCCATGTACTCTAAATTGTGGACAATAAGAACCCAATCTAGGGCGGTGTTAGAGAAGGAAGGGCCTAGGTTGGACAGTCAGGCAGAATTGGTGTGTCTTGACAAATTCAGCTTGGGAGGGAAAATGTAGGATGACTTCAGGTTTTCTAGCTGGTGACATTCATGAGAATTGGGGAAAGGAGTAGGAGGAGGTTTGGACAGGAAAGTGAGGAGTTTGTTTTGAACTTGGATTGAGTTATTGGTAAGACGTCGAGGTAGAGATGATATCATTTGGAATTAGTCGTCACAAGCATATTGGTGCAGTGGAGACCAGACACAGGCGTGTTGGCCACACAAAATCTTTCTCTAAATTTAGGAGCATGGTCTAGGGAGTGTCATTAAAAGTTGTTAGTTTATGTGACTTGTTATGCGTAGGCATAACTCTTCAAGGGACAGGGGTAACTGTTCTTAAGTTGCATCACCATCTGCTTTTCTTTTCTAACTTTTTCTCTTTCTTGGGTCTGTATGAGAAAAAATTCCCCTTTCTGCTTTCTTCTGAGGGAGCCGCCATCTTCTAAACAGTGGGGCACAGGTGCCTAATCATTGCAGTATTTTAGACATTCTTCTGGTGCTTTCTCACTGCTGCCGTTATTGCCATAATGTATACTTAACCAACATGTTTTTAACTAATGCACACACCCTTGGACTATTCAAGCAAGGAGTACTCACAAAGTGGTACATACAATCTATGGGACACGTGTTAGAAGATGCAAAAAGCAGCTCACAGATTTGACTGCAAATGGAAATAGAGGGGGTTGTATTAGATGTCTTGGAGAAGGTCCCAAATTTCAAAGAGAGGGAAGTGGTTCCCATCCAGTATTAAAATAATAATTCTTCTATGTGCATATATGATGCTGGGCAATTGTCTTGCAGTTTGAAAATCACTCATTTTTTTAAAACAAATATTGGATATTAGATATTATTAAATGCTAGAGGTAAGATTTAGCATCTATTATCTTTTAATGTTGCCAGATTATTCTGAAGGGAGCTAGGATTTCAGCTTTTGTTTTTTCTCCATCATACTCTATCATCAGAGTAAGCTCTAAATCACTAAAGTCTCTGCCAATCTTTTTACTCCTTGAGAGCAGGGCATGCACTTGCTCACCTGGTGTCCATCAAAGTACTTTCTATGGTGTAGATGTTCCAGAAACAATATATGCTTCTTTCTAAATGATCCATCACTATTTCTCCACAGTTCGGTTATTTTTGCCTGCTGATAGACATGTGTATTGCAACATTGTGCTTTTAGCCTTGGTGATTAAGGTGCTATCTAATTTTGTTTTAAGATTACATTTATGCTTCCCTCCCCACCCCCCGCAGTGCCATCATTCCTTCTTTTTTCCTCTTAAGACATTGTTTATGATTGCCGTCGGACTTAAAACAATGATTTAACGAAAACTTTGGAAGACTTTTGGTATCTGAATTTTACAAGGGGGTGTGGTGACTAACTTTTTGTATGAATTTGAGGGTCATACCTCTTGTGCCAGGGTGGGATGTTCCTCTGTTACCTGGGATAACATAGTTCCCTCCTCAGCAGAGACCGTATCTGCCTCATCTGGAGCATTCAAGAGCACTGTGGGTCAGATGCAGGTTTTGTATCATCGTTGGTATCTCTACCCCGGTGTGACTGTATGTCATCAGAGCCCCCAGAGTCCTGATCACTCTGTGTCTTTCCCCTGGACTCTGCCAGGGCTGCCTCTGATGATGGAGAAGTCACTCCAGCTGGTGAGGGCCGTGTACGTCTCCAGCATTCGTAAACACGCTTATGGGCTCGGAGGGAAGGGACATGGTCTGTGCCTGGAGGGTGAAAATGGATCGCAAAATAACCAAGTTACATGTTGACTTTCAGACTTACTCTTCAGGGACCTACTTCTGTCATTTCAGACATCTTTTATTTTGTCTTTTTCTATCATAGTTAAACCCAGAATTAACTACCTTTGATTCTGTAGGCATGCAGTTGAGTTTTCAGTTTAATAAGTAGTTTCTGTCTTTGATTCTCCAGACTTAAGTTTATGAGATGTGGTTTTTTATTTCTCATGATAGTGCTTTGATACCTTCTCCTGTCCCTTTTATCCAGCCCCTCATCACCCTCCCTCCCCCTGCCAATGACAAAGGCCTAGACAGGACCAGATTCCACCTCCCAGCTGTCAGGAACAGTTTGGTGCCAGGCACGTCTCCAAGTCCCCAGCCCTTTCTGAACCCTTGTTTGCTCTCAGCTGGCTGGATCCTACACCTTAATCTTTGTGTAGGGACTGCTGGGGGTAAGGGGAGGCTGGAAAGAATGGGGCGACACGTAGTGTCACCATGTTCTCCTCACAAGCTTCCATCTTTACTATTAATAATAACAACAGTTTTGCCACATATCAAATGTATCCCTAGTTAAAATTTGACTTAGCGTTGACTTAAGAACCCTAAGGTTTCTGAGGGTTTTGATTTAAAACTGTTTTCATAGCATTTAATAATACAACAGATCCTTAAAATCACATTGTTTCATTCAACATCATTTTGTTAAAATGTCAATGAGAAAAATAAAATTAGTTCCCAACTGCAGCCACTCTCTCTATGGAGTTGGCACGTTCCCATGTCCGCGTGAGTTTTCTCTGGTCCTCCGGTTTCCAGTCATTACCAGAGATGTGCATATTAGGTTTTCTGGGTGTGTTTGCATGGTCGCCATCTGAGTGAGCGTGGGTGAGTGTGAGCGTGATGGGACTGTGTTCTGTCCAGGTCTAGTTCCTCCTTGACCCTGAGCTGCTGGGAGCCACTCCCACCACCCATAACTCTGAACCGGAAGGCCTGGGAAAATTAGCTTTCTCATTTTTATTAATCTTTATTTATTTCTCCATTTTCTTAAACTCAATGGTAAGAATATTAAATATTATTAGGTGTATATTTTACTCATATTTATTCCTCTGTTTAATATTAGAAGTGTTTTGGTCTTTATTTAGAAACTGGGTGATATTTTTGTGACCAGAAATATCCTGTGAGAACTTAACTCTATTTTTTTTTTTTTGAGACAGAGTCTCACTATGTCACCCTCGGTAGAGTGTGGTGGCGTCACAGCTCACAGCAACCTCAAACACTTGGGCTTAAGCTATTCTCTTTTCTCAGCCTTTCAAGGCTGGGACTACAGGTGCCCGCTACAATGCCCAGCTATTTTTTGTTGCAGCTGTCATTGTTGTTTAGCTGGCCTGGGCTGGGCTCGAACCCGCCAGCCTCAGTGTATGTGGATGGCACCAAGCTGGAACTTAATTCTTATTTACATGGATGAGCCTGTAGTAAAATTTGTCTTGTTATCATTTCCCTTAAAGTCACACTTTCCAAAAACCCATCTATGACATTAAGTAAGGACTTATTGCATTGGACTTATTGTAAAGGACTTATTGTACATTAAGTAAGGACTTATTGTATTGCAAACTGTTTTATCAGTGTTCTTCGTAAAATTTTTAGGCCATTTAAAAATCTTAACTAGTTTCAACCATTCAGCCCCTTCAGTTGTCAGGCCCTATAGTCTCATTGATTTTTACCTCTACCTGCTTCTAAAAGTGCTTAGTTTCTTATATTTGGAGTTGTTTAGGACTAATTTTATTTTATTTTATTTTTATTAAGTCACAAACACATAGATCATGTATACATTAATGCATTTATGGGGTACGATGTGCTGGTTTCATATAGAATTAGGAATGCTTACATCACACTGGTTCATATACACCTCATCTTGTTTACTTAATTATTGTGTTAAGACATTTATACTCTATACTATTAGATCAGACATGTACCTTTGCATTATGCACTATGGTATGATCCCACCATTCACCTTCCCTTGATCTGATCTCCTCCCTTCCCTTCCCTCCCCCCTTCATCTTGGGGTATAGTGATCTATTCTTCATATGAAAGTGTGAGTGACTATAAATTGGTTTCATAATAGTACTGAGTACATGGTATTTTTTCTTCTATTCTTTTTTTTATTATTAAATCATAGCTGTGTGCATTAATGCAATTATGGGGTACAATGTGCTGGTTTTATATACCATTTGAAACATTTTCATCAAACTGGTTAACTTAGCCTTCACTGCATTTTCTTATTTATCGTGTTAAGACATTTATACTCTACACTTAGTAAATTTAACACCTACGCTTGTAAAATTCACCATAGTTGTGTTCCCACCAATTACCCTGCCTTTACCCATCCTCCCCAAGCCTTCCCCTCCCTCTCCTCTTTCCCCTTCTTCTTGGGCTATAGTTGGGTTATAGCTTTCATATGAAAGCTATAAATTGGTTTCATAGTAGGGCTGAGTACATTGGATAATTTTTCTTCCATTCTTGAGATACTTTACTAAGTATGATATGTTCCAGCTCCATCCATGTAAATGTAAAATAGATAAAGTCTCCATCTTTTTTAAGGCTGCATATTATTCCATGGTATATATATAGTACAATTTGTTAATCCATTCATGGGTTGATGGGCACTTGGGCTTCTTCCATGACTTGGCTGTTATGAATTGAGCTGCAATGAACAATCTGGGGCAAATATCTTTATTATAAAGTGATTTTTGGTCTTTTGGATATACACATAGTAGAGGAATTGCAGGATCAAATGGCAGGTCTACATTTATATCCCTGAGTATTCTCCATACTTCTTTCCAAAAGGGACATACTAGTTTGCGCACCCACCAGCAGTGCAGAAGTGTTGCATTTGATCCACATCCATGCCAGCATCTCTGGTTTTGGGATTTTGTGATGTGGGCTAATCTTACTGGGGTTAGATGATATCTCAAAGTGGTGTTGATGTGCATTTCTCTGATGATTAAGGATGATTAGCATTTTTTCATGTGTCTGTAGGCCATGCACCTATCATCTTCAGAGAAACTTCTGTTCAAGTCCCTTGCCCACATGAAATGGAATTACTTTGTTCTTTTCTTATTAATAGGTTTGAGTTCTCTGTAGATTCTGGTTATCAAACCTTTGTCAGAAGCATAACCTGCAAATATCTCTCCCATTTTGAGGGCTGTTTGCTTGCTTTACTTACTGTGTTCTTGGCTGTGCAGAAGCCTTTTAGTTTGATCAGATCCCAGTAATGTATTTTTGGTGTTGCTTCAATAGCCCAGGGGGGGAGGGGCGGGCAGACCTTCTCACAAAGTATTCTCCCAGGCCAGTTTCTTCAAGTGTTTCTCCTGCACTCTCTCCAAGAATCTTTATAGTTTCATGTTTTAAGTTTGAATCTTTTATCCAGTGAGAGTCAATTTTTGTTAATGTTGAAAGGTGTGGGTCCAGTTTCAGTCTTCTGCAAGTCACTAGACAGTTCTCCCAGTACCATTTGTTAAATGGGGAATCATTTCTCCAATTTATGTTTTTGATAAGCTTATCAAAGATCAAATGATGATAAGTGTCTGGGTTCATCTCTTGGTTCTCAACTCTGATATGTACATGTACCTCTCTATTTTTGTGCCAGTACCATGCTGTTTTGATCACTATGTATTTATAGGATAGTTTGAAGTCTGGTAGCATAATTCCTCCTGATCTGTTTTTATTTCTAGGTAATGTCTTGGCTACTTGAGATTTTTTTTCTGGTTCCATATAAAATGAAGTGCCATTTTTTCCAGATCTTTAGAGTATGATGGTGGTGCTTTGATAGGGATTGCCTTGAATTTGTAAATGGCTTTGGGTAATATGGACATTTTAACAATGTTGGCTCTTCCCAGCCCTGAGCATGGTGTTGTTTTCCATTTGTTAACATCTTCAGCTAATTATTTTCTCAGAGTTTCATAATTCTCTTTATAGAGATCTTTCACGTCCTTTGTTCGGTAAATTCCCAAATATTTCATCTTCCTTGGCACAACTGTAAAGGGAATAGAGTCCTTGACTATTTTTTCAGTTTGACTATTATTGGTATATATAAAAGCCATTAATTTGTGAGTATTGGTTTTGTATCCTGAGATACTACTGTATTCCTTGATCACTTCTAAGAGTTTTGTGGTTGAGTCCCTGGGGTTTCCAGGTATAAAATCATATCATCCGCAAAGGGTGAGAGCTTGATCTCCTCTGACCCTATTTGTATACGCTTGATCACCTTCTCTTGTCTGATAGTGAAGGCTAAGACTTCCATTACAATATTAAAAAGCAGTGGAGACATTCGGCAACTTTGCCTGGTTCCTGATTTAAGTGGAAATGTTTTCAATTTTGCTCCATTCAGTATGATATCGACTGTGGGTTTGCTGTAGATGGCCTCTATCAGTTTAAGAAAAGTCCCTTCTATACCTATTTTCTTAAGTGTTCTGATCATGAAAGGATGCTAGATATTGTCAAAACCTTTTTCTTCATCAATTGAGAAAATCATATGGTCTTTGTTTTTTAATTTGTTTATGTGATGTATTATTATATTTATAGATTTACATATATTGAACCAACCTTGAGACCCTGGGATAAAGCCCACTTGGTCATGGTGTATAATTTGTTTGCTGTGTTGCTGGATTTTGTTTGCTAGGATCTTATTGAATATTTTTGCATCTATGTTCATTAAAGATATTGGTCTATAGTTCTCTTTTCTTGTTGGCTCTTTTCCTGTTTTGGAGAGCAAGGTGATATTTGCTTCATAGAATGTGTTAGGTAGTACTCCTTCTTTGTCTATATTTTGGAAGAGGTTTAGTAATATAAGTACTAGTTCTTCTTTAAAGGTTTGGTAGAATTCTGATGTGAACCCATCTGGTCCCGGGCTTTTCTTTTTAGGGAGATTTGTATAGTTGATGCTATTTCAGAACTTAATATAGGCCTGTTCAACATTTCCGCTACATTCTGGCTAAGTCTTGGTAGGTGGCGTGCTTCCAAGTATTGGTTGATTTCCTTCAGATTTTCAGATTTCTGAGAGTAAAGTTTCTTGTAATATTCGTTAAGGATTTTTTGATTTTCTGAGGGATATGTTGTTATTTCGTCTTTACCATTTCTGATTGATGAAATTAGAGATTTTACTCTTTTTTTCCTGTTTAGTTTAGCCAAAGGTTTATCTACTTTATTGACCTTTTCAAAAAACCAACTTTTTGATTTATTGATGTTACATAATTTTTTTGTTTTCAATTTCATTTAATTCTGCTCTAATGTTAGTTATTTCTTTTCTTATGGTGGGTTTGGGGTTGGAATGTTCTTCCTTCTCCAGTTGCTTAAGATGTCCCATTAAGGGGGGAGGAGCCAAGAAGGCGGTCTGTAGCCAGCTTTCTGCAGACGCTCCTGTCCAGAAGGAGAGTTAAAGGACAGAAATTTAGCAAGAAAGCCAACGGTTTGGAGCTGAGCCAAGAGACAAGGTCGAGGAACGCACATCAACCCTGCTGGAGCGACCTGCGACCCCAAGGATACAAATAAAAGGTACAGAG
>CAUYON010021144.1:0-38053 GCA_963573935.1 Arctocebus calabarensis
AAGGGGAACACTTCTACACTGTTGGTGGGAATGCAAACTAGTACATTCCTTTTGGAAAGATATTTGGAGAATACTTAGAGATCTAAAAATAGATCTGCCATTTGATCCTATAATTCCTTTATTGGGTATATATCCTGAAGACACAAAACAGGTTGTTCAGGTTCTTGGAATGTTGGAAATGAGACATGAATTGAGGTTTTTGGTAGATTTACTTCTCAGCTGGGGACGACTCTGCTCCCTGGGAGACACTCTATGATTTCTGGAGACATTTTGGGGTGTCAAACTTGGGAAGGGGGTGCTGCCAGCATCTGGTGGGTAGGACCCAGGGACACTGCTCCACACCCCACAGTGCATAGAATGCCACAAAGTCCCCCATCCCCAAATGTCAGCAGGGCTGAGGTTTACAACCCCACCTGTGCATGGGAAATTCTTTATCTATCTGTCTACCATCCATCTACCTACCTATTATCTCTATCTGTCTGTCTATCTATCTATCTATCTATCTATCTATCTATCTATCTATCTATCATCTATCTATCTATCTATCTATCTATCTATCTATCTATCTATCTATCTATCTATCTATCATCTGTCTATATCTATCCATAGCTGTCCATCTATCCATCATCTATTATCTATTGATCATCTATTTACCAATCTATCTATTATTTATCACCTGTCATTCATCTATTTATGTATTTATCCTTATTGATCGACCACCTATTTATCGATTATCTGTTGTTTATCCACTATCAGCTATCCATCATGTGTCCATCCACTATCTATTCACCCATCATCTATCATGTATCATTCACCTACTAAGCAACTGTTAATCAATTATCTGTTTATCATCTATCTATATCAATCACCTATCAATCAATCATCTATCTCTCCTTCAGTGGTTTGCAAAGGTGAGTGATTCTGCCTCCAGGCACTCTTGGCCATGTCTGGACATGTTTTCAGGTGTCATAATTGGGAAGGAGATGATACTGGATTCTGGTGAGTGAGGCCCAGGGACGCTGCTCAGCGTCCACCATGCACAGGGTGCCCCACCACAGAGCCCTCCAGCCCCAGATGTTGGCAGTGCTGAGGCTGAGAACCATGGCCCAGGTGAATCCAGGTCATTATATAGATTTTGTAACTGGGGTTCTAGAATCTTGAGACAGTCAGTCAGCAATTGGAGAAGCCAGCCACCTCTCCACAGCCTGGCACACCCCAGATGTGGATGCCCCACACAGGGGAAGCCCTGAGTGAGTGCACGGCAGTGTTTGCGAGGATGGATTTGTGGTGGGGACCCAGGACATGCATCCTCCTGCAGCTCATCCTCCTGCAGCTCTCCTCCGTGGTCATGTGTCTCTCACAGCCCACTTCTATAGTCACGCGTGTCTTACAGCTCACCTCCCTGGTCACGTGTCTCTCACAGCTCACTTCCATGGTCATGTGTCTCTCACAGCCCACCTCCCTGGTCACGTGTCTCTCACAGCCCACCTCTGTAGTCACGCGTGTCTTACAGCTCACCTCCCTGGTCACGTGTCTCTCACAGCCCACTTCCATGGTCACGTGTCTCTCACAGCTCGCCTCTGTAGTCACGTGTCTCTCACAGCCCACCTCTGTAGTCACGCGTGTCTTACAGCTCACCTCCCTGGTCACGTGTCTCTCACAGCTCACTTCCATGGTCACGTGTCTCTCACAGCTCGCCTCTGTAGTCACGTGTCTCTCACAGCCCACCTCTGTAGTCACGCGTGTCTTACAGCTCACCTCCATGGTCACACGTGTTTTACAACATGTGTTTTACCAGTGCTGTTCAGCACAGGTGTGTGGCCCCTCCTACCTTTTGCTATGGGTGTGGCTGGAAACAGAAGTTCTTTGAGGAACAAGGACACAAAGGTAAAAGATGCTTCCAGGGACCAAAGACAGTGTGCCCTATGCTTGAGAAAGACACAAAGACACAAAGACACAAAGAAAGGAGCATGTTAGTAAAAGGCTATTAGGAACATGTTTCTGTGAACATCTGCAGTGAAGATTAACTTTAATGTGCCACATTGTTAAATGTGGGCTACCATAACAAAGCACCACAGATTCATGGACTTAAAACAACAGGGACTGACCTACCCAGCCCTGGAGCCCAGGAGTGTGAGATGCAGGTGTGTCAGGGCTGCTCCCTCCACAGGCCCCAAGGAGGCTCTTTCCTGCCTCTCCCAGCTCCTGGGGGCTCCAGGCGTCCCTGGGCTTGTGGCCACATCACTCCAGACTCTGCCTCCATGTCCACGTGGCTTCTCCTCTGTGTCTGTGTCTCCTCTGCTGTATCTCATGAGGACACCTGTCACTGTGTTTAGGGCCCTCCCTAATGCAGCTGGAGCTCATCTTAACCAATGACACCTGCATAGATTCTTTCCTAGTAAGGTCTATCCCCAAGCTCTGGGTGGACGTGACCCAGTTGGTTCCAATTCTGTATTGTGATTTTGTGACCTTCACTATGAGGTAACAGCTACTGTGATTGCAAACTAGAAAGCCAACCTCAGAAAACATGCTCTCCTAATAAGCCACAAGTCACTTGGTTCTGCCCCTCCATCTCCCAGAAATGTTCTGGAGCCTTTCCTTCCTCATCCACCCACTAGGACCCCTGTGTGGGTTTGCCCTGGATCCTGCATGGGACTGTATGAAGGTAGATCTCTCATGTCACTTTGGCTGCCCCTGGACCCTGATGTCTAGGGACACTATGTGATAGGTGCTCTGTCTCTGTGTTAGGTTGGGGATGCATTCTGGAGGAACAAGGCCCGATGACAACTGTGCTCAGGGATCAAGTTAGACTTCTGGGCACCTGCGTTGTCCTGAGTACAAACAGGAGGGCCAGCGTCAAGTTCCCTTCACTGTCCTCTTAAGCCCACTGTGATTTCAGAGCTGGCCATGGGGAACACAGTGTCCTTTTGTGGGGAAAATACACTGGCTTTGAGTTCTGTTTTCTTTTGGCCAAAGACATGGCCCTATGGCTTGGAAGAAAAATACTGTGTTGGATTTCAGAAAGAAACAAAGTTGTTGAGAGCATAGAGCTGGACTCCTTCTGTTTCCAGACAGCCTGTCCGTGTTCGCCCTGTATTGGGAGGACTGAAGTGCTTCTAACCTAACAAAGATTGCCTGAGGTTGATTTGGGTGTGTCAGGGTTTTCTGCTGGGGGTGGGGTGGGGGAGGTGTTTCTGTAGCATGGAGACCTCTGGGTGTGGCCATGCTGGGTCTTTTTCTTTCTTTCTTTTTTTTTTTTGGTGTGGGAGGTTTACAGGAAAATCTGCAAAAGAAAATTTGTGCAGTACTTTGTAACATCTTAGGATAAGGGACCAGAGTTTGTACAGGGGGGCATAGGGCTGGTATAACACCCAAGAGCTGGCGGGGGGGTGGGGGAAAGCCAGGGTGGTTTTATAACAGCTGATACCATTATACAGCTTTGGTGGGTTGTGACACGAGGAGTGACATCCATTTGCATTTGTGGCTTTGTTCTTTGGAAACCTACATGGAGGTATTTCTGCAGTGCCTATGGGCCCATCCTGGGCATCTTGGAAGGTGCTTTTCAATGTCAGTTGATCCAGTCGCCACCACAGACAGCAACAGTCTGACACCCTGGCTTTGAGCAGGCGGAAGAAGAAAGGAAAGAACTGTTGTTTCAGGCCAGGAGGCTGAAGATGCATTCGTGGATATTTGCTTTATTGCAGGAACCGTTCATTCTGCTTATGAAACTTGGGTGATGGAGACCCTCTGCCTCTCCCGGGGGGGAGTTTTGAATCTCCACTGAAAGCATCTGATTATTTTTGCTTATGGCGAGGCCCCACCAGAGCAAACATGAGCACACATTTTCCCTTTCTGCTTTGTTGGCCATGGATGGGCAGTTTTCTCCCTTGTGTCAGGGACCCCTGGCTTGGAGACCTGTCCCAGCTTGTCCCCAACGGGAGTTTATTTTCCCTTTACCCGGGCTGTCCCTAGTGACCCCCATGTTCCCCGGTACTCACCCAAACACTGGGTTGTAACAACCCATGATATTTAATTGCAATTTCATGCACCGGGGTGTGGCCCTAACCACAAGTGACAGCCCAAATAAGCACTAATTACCTAATTTAATTTGAGCCTGGCTGGCCTGGTGATAAAGCACAACTGTGGTTGAAGGTGGGAGCTTTATGTTACCTCAGTGTGTCAGATTGAGCTGGGATTTGCCTCGATTCGAGACAAGCTGTTTTTACATACCACAAATCCTGAGGTTTGCAGAAAAATCATTTCCTTGACTCCTCTCTGGACTGTCTTGTCAATTTTATTGAGTTCTTCTCATTAAGAAGTATTTAAAGCCATGTGTTTCACATTGTTTCATTCCTTCTCTCTCATTTTCTTTCTTTCTTTTTTTTGGATATGTTAAAAAAAAAGGCTAAGCCAGTGACAGGCAAAGTAGGATAGTTTAATGCTTAAATAAGGTGGTCGTTGATAAAGCAGCATAAATAATGCAGTTGTTATGAACCAGATTCCTTTTCCCAAAGCTCTGTTATAGCTTGACTAGGGCAGGAGGTGTCCTTTGGGGTCCTGACTCCAATGTGCTTTGTGCCCAGAGCCATAGAGACAGGTGTTGCGTGGAGCAGGGTCTGGTGGGCAATACCCAATTCCACCCCAGGAACATGTGCCTTGTGGTGGCTGCAAATGGCCCACTGAAGGGCTCTTTCTGGAAGGCACATGGTGGCCTGGGTGGCCTTTCTGGGGGCTGAGGCTGAGCCGGTGTTCCTGACTTGCTCCATGGAGATGTCTGGGCAGTTGGTGGGGAAGAGATGCCCAACGCCCTCTCCTAGAGGCCATGGGGTCGGCGCAGTTGGGCAGGTCCCTGGGGACAGTGTCTCCCTGCTTGCCAGGGGAATATTCCACATTAGAAATGAGACTGAGAAGAATGGTAAAGAGAGACCTAAAGTATATTAAGGTAGGCACGACGGCGGGGCTGAGGCGCTCGGAGAGAGGCCAGTTATGTCTCTCTCTGTCTTGGTTAGAGCCGTTTGGTAGCTCGACTTCAGGCTGAGGCAACATTACAGACTTATTTGGGATTTAAGGCTTAGTTAAATATGCCCCTCAAAAAAGTTTTCTGACTTTTTGATACGCTACTTTTGTTATCAGGGTATTAATAAGGCCCGGAATGAGGGTCGGGACGGAAGGAAGCTGTTCCCGTGTCAATTACACAGGGCTGTATTTTTGTGCTCATTATTATTCTTGGATGTCTCTAATTTACATCTAAATGTACTGACTAATTTTGATCCAATCATGTCAGAAATGATAGGTGCTGTGTGGGAGGAGATGACAGCCCTACCAGCAGGGATTGCCAGAGTGAGAGTCCCTCGGGGCAATGATTTAATGCCCCAGTCAGGCAGGGCTGTCAGAATCGGAGGCCAAATTATGACACATTATGCCAGCAATGGGCCCACACGGAGGCTGCGTGGGGGAGCCAAGGGGTGAACCCGTTGAGGCCCCCACCCCGAGCGTCTCCCCGTCTCCTCCTCGCCGGCCACTCTGGGCCCTGACAGGCACATTGCTGCAGAGGTTCTAATCAATGGGCAGAGACAACATGGGGTGGAAAGATGATGCCCCACTGAGCTCTGCTCAGAAGCCCCCCCTTTAGAAACTCATTTACATTTTTTTTTTACTCCATAAACTTCATGTCAGGTGTTTGCTGAAAGGGCAGGGTAGATCCCTTCCACAGAGCAAGTGTGTGTCTGTGCACACGTGTCTGCATGTATCTGTGTGTGTGCATGTGTCTGTGTGTATCTGTAAGTGTCTTTGTGTCTGTCTGTGTGTGTTCATGCACATGTGTGTGTCTGTTTGTGTCTGTACGTGTCTGTGTGTGTCTGTAAGTGTCTTTGTGTCTGTATGTCTGTGTGTCTGTATTTGTCTAGGTGTGTGTCTGTGTGTGTCCATGCATGTCTGCGTGTCTGTGTGTGTCTATGTGTGTGCCTGTGTGTATCCATGTGTCAGTGTGTGTCCGTGTGTGTGTGTGTCTGTACGTGTCTGTGTGTGTGCTTGTGTCTGGGTGTGTCTGTACGTCTGTGTGTGTCTCTGTGTGTCTATGTGTGTGTGCTTGTGTCTGTGTGTGTCTGTAAGTGTCTTTGTGTCTGTATTTGTCTATGTGTTTGTCTGTGTCTGTGTGTCCATGCATGTGTGTGTGTCTATGTGTGTCTATGTGTGTGTCTTTGTGTATCCATGTGTCAGTGTGTGTGTGTCTGTGTGTGTCCATGCATGTGTCGGTGTGTATCCATGTGTCAGTGTGTGTCTGTATGTGTCTGTGTGTGTCCATGAGTGTGTGTGCTTGTGTCTGGGTGTGTCTGTAAGTGTCTGTGTGTGTCCATGCATGTGTCTGTGTACCCACATGTCAATGTGTGTCTGTACGTCTGTGTGTGTCTCTGTGTGGCTGTACATTTCTGCGTGTGTCTATGTGTGTCCATGCGTGTGTGTGCTTGTGTCTGGGTGTGTCTATATGTTTGTGTGTGTCGGTGTGTGTCTGTATGTGTCTGTGTGTCTGTGTGTGTCTATGTGTGTGTCGATGTGTATCTATGTGCCAGTTTGTGTCTGTATGTGTCTGTGTGTGTCCATGCGGGTGTGTGCATGTGTCAGTGTGTGTTTGTGTGTGTCCATGGGTGTGTGTGCTTGTGTCTGGGTGTGTCTGTACGTCTGTGTGTGTGTCCGTGTGTCTGTACATTTCTGCATGTGTCTGTGTGTGTCCATATGCACGTGAGGGTAAGTCGACTGCCCTTCCATGGAGCCCCCTTTCCCTAAGGAAACGTCCCAGACCCGCTTTGCTTTTTGTGCCAGGTAAGCGACTCTTACGTCCGGCTCAGTCCAGGTCCGTCCTGTCTTTGGCTCTTCTTGATGTTCAGGGCTTTGCCGTCAGAAGGGATCATTTACCTGGTAGGAAATGTTTATTTTTGCACCTACTCTTTCAATTCCTCTCCCAGGAAGAGGAGACTGTTTGCAGGGAGTGGATCTTGGCTGTCTATTGCTCACAATATTCCTCATTTTTGGAGTGTGGACCATCTCTGGGCCTGAAGATGGTTCCCAGGAGAGCCGGGCACCTTCCAGCCTTGTCAGGTGTTTTTAAAGGCAGAATTTGCTCCAGGATTTCTCCATAATCGCTTCTGTCACAGGCTGCCTGGTGCATGTTGATTCTACTGGGTCAAATCCCATTGCAACCAATTTCTTTGGGGAACTTTTTAGGGTTGTTTTGGGTGGTTCCATTTAGGGTGGTTGATGATTCAGGAAGTTAGTGGGAATTTAAGCGTGTGTTCTTGGAAGGGGGATGTGGAATTGATGTTTGAGATGACATGTGAGGTATTGGACATGCAGCCTTTGGGATTCTAATTCACATCTATTTATCTGAAAGAATTATCCCTCTTCTCTCCAACCTAGGACAGAGCTGCATCTCCTAGGAAGGGCCAGCCCAAACCCCAAATTCCTGAAGATTTTAGGATGAGGCAGATGACGTTATAGAGAAGGAATATAAAGTGGAGGATCAGACAAGTAAAATTGCATTCTACACTCTTGCTTGTGTGTGGAAGGGTCTTATCTTTCAGGGTTGGTGACGCTGAGGCATGGAGGAGGGTTCCAATTCACCTGGTCCCTGATTCACCGTAATAACATTCTCCCCAGGTGAGACGGCCTTCCACAACCTTCCTGAAAGGGTTGAGAGTGTGTCAAAACAGAGATCACAAGACTCTAGCTTTGAGGATGCAATTATTAATAATAGTTGAATATTAAATATTGATAAAGATGCCTATTACTCACTGTTCCTTCTCTTCTTCTGATTGTCACATAAGCAGTCAACTTGAGTGTTAACCCCTGTAGTTAAAATATTTTGCAGTGATAGTTTAATACAGTAATTGGTGGTTTCATACAACCACCAACAAACCATAATGGTTTGTTGGGTCCTTACAAGGTGCTGTCCAGAATCTGTGCTTTACCTGTGGTGTTTCTTAGCCTTGTGTATATTTTGGACAGGTCATATGAGAGAACGCTCGTCTACGTATATACGTATACGCTCTTATATATTTTGGACAGCTCCATACAAGAGAACGCTCTCAAGCATGTCCCTGGGAGGGGGGGGGGGAGACATGTCTCTTAGTTTTGCAAAGCTAAGAAAGGAAGGTTGTGAGCACAGGTGTCCTGTAGTCTGGACGCTGAAGCCCAGGTCCCCCTGCCCATATCCCTCAGCAGATCATGCCACACTTGCCGCAGTGAGTGAGATGAACTGAATGTGTGTGTCCCCTCCATATTGCTATGCTGAACCCCTCACCCCCAAGGTGATGGGTTGGGGGGGCCTTTGGGAGGCGCTAAGGTCCTCAGTTGGAGCCTCATAGATGAGATCAGTGTCCTTATAAAGGGACCCCAGAGAGCTCCCTCACCCCTCCCACCGTGTGAGGACACAGTGGAAGGTCTATGAACCAGCAGGGGGGTTCCCTCCACTCACAGCACCTGCCACGCTGGGATCTTCAGCCTCCAAGACTGTGAGAATCAAGGTCTGTGGTTTAGGCCACTCAGCCCTTGGTATTTTGTTACAGCAGCCTAAGCTACAGTGACCCAAAAGACAAAACTATTTACTTTCTGGCTTTTTACAGCAAAATTGTGCTGGGCCCTGCTCCACAGACAGCCCCAGCAGTTCTGATTTCATTCTGGATGTCATTGGAAATTGTCTACAGAAGTGCTAAAAGCCTTGACGGCCGTCCTTTCAGTCCCTACCCAGATGGCTGGAACATGTTTGCAATAACGACTTGAGTTCTCCCCATGCTGTTTGTCTCTTGGGGTGGCACTTGAGACAAGGTGCAAAGCATGTGGTCTGTGGGACATGGGAGTCTGGTGTTTGTTTCTTTGAGCTTGGAGGGAGCTCAGGTGAGATTAGAGTTGCTCAGAGGAGGGAAGGGAGTGTGATTTCTGGAGTCAGTGCTATAGGCCGGGTCTAGGCTCCCAGGGTGTATGAGGCCAGTCTGGGACCTGGGACGGTGGTCAGACCTCCAGATGACACTCCTAGGGCCCTTCTCTCCAGACCCTGGGCTCTCAGGTTTGCTGAGAACACCAGAGAAGCCTGCAGGTGCCAGTCAAGGTGCTGGGGTCTCTTAGGCTGGGGCAGAGGCGCTATCCTCAGGGTTGCACAGCTGGGGAATAGTTCCCATCTCTACCATCTAGACACAAGGGAGGCCTCTTGTCTCCTGGCTCAGTCCTGGGGAGGTGAGGGGGCCACAGTCATGAATGATGAGTTTAGGATTGCCACTGTGCCATCCAAGCTGACATCAGGACAGAGGAGCTGCTAAGGCTGGTACAGCAGCAGCTGGGAACTATTCTTAGGAAAGTGATAATAGTGGCAGCATAAGTGACATAAGGCACCAAGCCATGGCACTCACATAGACCCTGGAAACTCCCTGGATGTCTCATTCTCTCAATTGCAGACCAAAACAGCGCCCTGATACAACATCATGCTGAGACCCAGGGGTGTTGCTGGGGGGCTGGCAGGGAGCCTATGGGGGATATGGCTGTTTTTGGCTATGGGTCACTTTGTAAAATCCCTGCTGTCCCAGCATAGTCCGATGCAGGAGCCCTGAGAATCTGCATCCCCAGAGGTGTCACAGAGGCAGAGCCCCTCTACTCAGGTTGAAGAAGTGTTGGGGTCGCAGTTTGCAAAGCAAACAGGCCACCCAGACAGGGGCCCCTGGTGAGTGTCCTGGGGCCACTGTAAGAAGGTGACCACTAAATGAGTGGCCTAAACCTACAGACATTCCCCCTCCCCTAGCCCTGGAGCCCAGGAGGCTGAGCTGCAGATGTCTCAGGGCTGCACTCCCTCCATAGGCCCTACCTAGAGAAGGCCCTTTCCTGTCTCTCCCAGCTCCCAAGGGCTCCAGGCGTCCCTGGGCTTGTGGCCACATCACTCCGTTCTTTGCCTCCATCTCCATGAGCCTTCTCCCCTGCATCTGTGTCTCCTCTGCTGTCTCTCAGGAACACACCTGTTAGTGAATTCAGGGCCTTCCCTAATCCAGGACAAGCTCATTTTAAGGTCCTTCACCTGATTATATTGGCAAAGACTCTATTCCCAAATAAGGTCTCATTCACAAGTTCTGGGGCCAACGATGTGGACCTGTCTTTTGGGGAGATGCAATTCTGCTTAATGCACCTTCCATCTTGGAAGAAGTCTATTGTTCATAGCATAGCCCCACATCTTGGGAAGCAGAAGGGTGAACTCGGAACCCGGGTTCATTGCCAAGCCCGGCCCCAGAAGCAGCTGAGAACTATTCTTAGAACAGTGATAATAGTGGCAGCAGTAATGACATAGGCATCATAAGGCATGTTGAATGTCCTGTTTATACAGAGGTGGGGGGCCCTGCCCTGCTTTTGGCTGTAGGCTGCATGCCGTGTCTAGAGACACTTCTCACTCTCACAGTGATGCCATCGTGTTTAATAAAGCACAGCTGCTCCCAAAACATGAGTGTTATGAAATACGACAATCTACACAGCACAGGCTGGAGTCTGTGACTCCATGGAGCCCGTTTCTTCATCTTCTCAGCAGTTGTCCATCACCATAAATTAACCATACCTCTGAAACCAGCTTCTAAGGGTCTTTCTCCATCATTGTTTTCTTTCCCTCCATCGATATTAATTAGTGTGATCAGGCTCCCTAGGAGGGACCATTGGCTGGTTATTGCTGCCTCCGAAGAAGACTTCTTGTTTGCAATTTGAGTCAAAACTTAACATCCTTACTGGACTGGGTTGGGGCTTCAGAACCTTCTCCACCCAACATGAAGATCTAATTGTCCAGGAAAGATGAGTCAGGGTTAGGGTGAGAGAGGAGGGAGTTTTCTGGGCTCTGATACCTGGTTGTATTTTCTGAGGGTTTTAAACCCACCTTTGAATGTGATAAGGCATTTTGTGGAACTACAGAGACTTGGGGATATGGGCTGGTGACTCTTCAAGTGACGGCAGAGTACAGGCAAGAGGAGTGCCACTGCTCTCATCTTTTAAGGAGAGGTTTAGGGAAATAAAAGTATTTCTGTCCCCAGTAGGAGCTACAGGTAAGTCTCATAAGAGAGCTCTAGGCGTAAAGCTCCAGGATTTTTAGGAAAATTAGCCGTGTTGTGGGAAGATGAAACAGAAGAACCTGTGAGGTAGCAGCATCCTGGGAAAATTCTGTCTTTCCTTTAAAATGTACATCTCCATTATTTAAAAAAAATTTAAGTTGATCTCTATTTGAAAGAGACAATGACAATAATGGTAATAAAAATATGTGAGGAGGCTGAGACAAAGAGAAAATGTTGAGAAGGAGAGAGGAGCTGGAGCTGGAGATGATGTTATGACCCATTGCAGACTGGCTCCAGCACCAGGTTCTGGAGGGTTTGGGCTCAGTATAGTATTCAGGCATCACTGCCCATGAAAGAAGGGGCTGGGGAGTGGTAGAAGTGGAGGGAGAAGGTGAAATCTGAGGCAAGACCTGCCTGGAGGCTGTTAGAGTTGTCCTGTGTGGGGCTAAGATTGCTACTACATCTGTCCCCACCATGTTCAGTCCTTGGCCAGGCAGCTCTCTGTTGGGAAGGCTGATGCTGACCCACCTCATACAGTAAGACTCCTTGAAGAGGCATCTGGGTGATGCCAATGATGTCTAGCACAATACACTAAATACACATACATGGTAAGGTGCTCAACAAGATCCAAGCTTTGGGGTACATGTCTCTCCTTTTAATGAGCCTTCTGCAATGTGCCAGCCACAGCATGCCACATGCATGTATGCTTGAGGAGGAACCATAAAATTCCTACTGAACTTCTTCTGGCCTCAATGTTGAAAGGGACACATGCCCCTTCCTGAATGTTGGAAGATGGACTTCATGAGATGTGAGGTGACTTTTCTTTTCTCCATAAGCTCACATCCTTTGCCCACCTAGTATTAGGCACCCCCCCAGGATACACCCAACACATATTCATTGAACTAAATCTTTAATTTTTATTGTCAAGTAGTTTTGCCAAAGGGGACAGTTTTTGACCTATTCTGTATTTGGCCTCGGAGTTGAATTAGGACAAGATTCAGGGGTAAGTGAGAATCCTGAAAAACTATGTTTTTTCTCATGCATTAAAGATTCTGGATGTCTTGTCTTCTGGCTATGCCTAGCTCCTCAGTGAGGGCACTGGGGACACTACTCCTATGAGCCTGGAGTTTTCTCAGTGGGAAGTTTTAAGAATATGAAGTCAATTTCTGTGATATAGAACTGATTGGATTTTTCCATCTCTTGTGTCCATCTTGATAAATTATGTCTCTCTGGGAATTTTTCCATTTCATTTACATTTTCAAAGTTGTCAGCATAAGGTCACCTTTAAGATTTATGTAATGTCTTTTCTCCATTTAAAAAAATTGCTGATACTGTTAATTGTGACTTCTCTCTCTCTCTGTCTCTCTCTTGTCTCCTCTCTTTTTAATGAGTCTTGCCAAGGGTTTATCAACTTTATTAGAGTTTTTATAGAATTAACATTTTGAGCTTGTTGGTTCTATTATCTTGTTTTCTAGATCATGAATTTACATTCTTTATTATTACTTTTGTTCTGCTTTCTGTTGGGTTTTTCATTGTTCTAATTTTCTAAACTTATTGAGTCTTAGGTGATTGATTTTCAGTTTTTCTTCTTCTCTAAAATATAAATTTGTAAAATTATGTCCACAAGCAACCTGAATGGTAACAGTAAGTTCTAGTCAGTTCTGTTACCATGACCATTCAGTTCACCTTTTTAAATTTTCTCTTTTTTTGACCTGCAGGTTATTTAGGGATATGTCCTGTAATTTCCAAATATTTGGGGGAACTGTGTACACATCACTTTTTAAAAATGATTTCTAGCATAATCTTACTATGGCCAGAGAATATATTCTGTTTAAGTTCAATCTTTTGATAAATTTGCTTGTGAACCACAATAGAACCACTTTTGGTAAATGACCCACTTGCCCTCAAGACAAATGTCTTTTCTGCACTTTTTGGGAGAAGTATTCTATAATGTCATTTAGGTCACATTTGTTCATCATCCCGTTCAAAACTTCCACTGAATTTATGATAGCTTTTTCCATCAGTTAGTAAGAGAGATGTGTTAAATTCTCCCAATCTTATTATGGACTTGTCTATTTTTCCTTTTGTTCCTGTGAATTTTGGCATTTGTTATTCTGAGCATAAAAGTTTAGAATTATTGCATTTTCTTTGGTGTACCCTTTACATCACTATGAAATGTCACTTTTTATCTCTAGTAACATCTCTTAAAGTCTATTTTGTCTGACATCAACATAGCCATCTAAGTCTGTTCTCAGGGTTTGCACAGTATATCTTTTCTTAATTTTCAGTATCTTTGTGTCCTACACTAAGGCATGTCTCTTGAGAGCAGAGCACATTTTAGAAATCTAGTTGGGCCACCTTTGTGTGTGAAGGACTTAGTGCTTACACATTTAATGCTATTGGCGATCTGTTTGGCTTTAAATCTACTTTCTTACTCTTTGTCTCAACTGTTTTATTTTCCCACACATCTATTTTCCTTGTTTAGGCTTTATCTTGTATTTTTACACACCATTTTTCACTAATTAGCTTAGTTGTTCAATGTTCTTATTGTATACTACGGGGTCACTCTGGATATGACAATACGATCATGGACTTCTTCAAGACTCATATAAATTAATTCTTTTTAAAACAACACATGGTCCATTATCATCTTTTGTCCCATTTTGTCATACCTTGTAATTCTACTCATATTTTAAATACCACTAAACAGATTAAAACATTTTTTTGTAGTTTTTTTTTGGCTTATCTGACATGAAAGTTACTATGATACAACTGAATCCAGAAACCTAGTTACAAGGGTCTAGATGTTTGTGTCTGTCCATCATTTGCATATTCAAATCTTCATCCTCAAGGTAATGAGATAAGAGGTTAGGGTGTCCTGAGAGTGTAGCCTCATGGATGGAATCGGTGTCCTTATAAAAAGATCCCAGAGATCCCCTCACCCCTTCCAGCATGTGAGGACACAGGGAGAAGGTGGCATCTCTGAACTAGGAGGCGAATCCCCACCAGACACAGCATCTGCCACACTGGGATCTTGAACTTCATCCTCCAGATCTGTGAGCAATAAATGTCTGTTGTTTCAAAGTCATCCAATCTATGGTATTTTGTTATAGCAGCCTGAATAGATTACAATACTATTATTATCTTTAAACTGAACATATACATTATACTGTGAATATGAATGCTTTTCCCCTGCTGGTTCCATATGGTCATGAGGCCCTGGAGACGCTTCCTCCTAAGGATCTCTCAGTTTTCCTGCTCCATTGGAGACCCTCGTCCCCGGCGACCCTTCCTCCTAAGAATCTCTCAGTTTTTCTGCTCCATTGGAGACCCTCTTCATTTTCTTCCTGGATCTCTGCAACCAGCTCCTGGATTCATTCTCCTTGCAGTCATCAGAGAGATTTCCACAAAACAAAACCCTCATTCTCATGTCTATGTTGCAAGTCTTCCCATGGATCCTCCTAACATTCGGGATAAACAAGGGACATTTCAAGGGACCTGCAATGCCTGTGTGGTTTGCTCTCACTGGCTGTTCATTTCTCCCTCATGCTGTATGAATAAGCTAGCTCCCCATAACAAATCATCACCACCTTTGTGATTCACAACAACTGTGGTTCACATTTCATCCTTCCGGAAGTCTGATGTCTGGGCTATACCCAGCAGGGTCTCTCTGCTCAGGGTCTTGGAAGCCTGAGATCAAGGTGTCACCAGCTGCCTTTCTCACTGTCAGCTCAGGGCCCTTTCCCAAGGTCATTCAGACTGTTAGAAGAATTCAGCTCCTTGTGGTTGTAGGACTGAGACCATGGTGCTCCTGCTGGCTTTGGCCAGGGACCTCTCTTGGCTCCTTGAGATTCACCACAGAATCTCATGCTACTTTGTCATGCTACTTTTTCACCACGTGGCAACTCACTTCCCGATCAGGTGGGAGCATTCTCATCAGTGTGCAAGGTCATGGCATCCTGGGGATAACCACCCCATCCCTGGCAGAGAGGTCCAACATAGTGACTCGGCCCACCACACTCCAACAGAGGAAGAGGATGACACAGGGCTGTGCACTGGGGGAGGGAAAGCTTGGGGTCCATTTGGAGTTCTACCCACCACGGGCTCATCAGGTTGAGGGGACTTGAGACCACTGAGTCCTATCAATGCCATCAGACCAGACTCATTTATCCCTGATGCACTTTGCCAGTGAACATCTACAAATTCCTGAAGACCTAGTTCTGAAGGCTCCTTTCTAGTTTGACAAACTCCTAGACACCCCTCAAGACCCAGTTCCAAAGCCCACTGTCTAGGCAGAGTCCTTCTGTCAGCCCTTTATGCACAAGTCCTGAGGTCTTTGACATACTGGTGTCCCCACTTCACTGGACTGACTGCAGGACCTACTTCAACTTCCTGTGCTAGTGGGACACACGACATGCCTTCGAAATATACCAACCCATGAAACATATGACTGTCTGGCCAAGAAAAAGTATTATGCTAGGTACATTCTGATACAGTAAGAAAATGAAATTAAAAAATGAAAATGTCCCAGGACATTGTCTTAAGCACTTTACTTTTAAAACATTTATTTTAAAATTATTTTTAACTTAGAATGAATAGTGAGTCAAACATGCTCCTAGTTAATGAGGTTTATGATGAACACAGAGGCCCTTTGCTGCCTGTCTGCATGGCAGAGAGCATCATCCCAGCTCCAGCTGTTCCCCTGCTCCAGGTGAGCAGGGCAGGTGCCCAGGGCAGGACTGCATCTGCAGTGGGACTCCCACCCTCACACTGCACATGGCGCCACATGCACATGCCACATACACATCACTCCTGTGCTGACATGCACCCCCAGAACAGCTGTGGTGCCAGTGGACGTCCACATGTCCATCTTTAGAGACATACATATGGTCCTTCCCAGGGGCAGGGGTCACCTGCACTTTTCTGCATCTGTGTTCTGCTCACCCTCTGCCCCATTTCCTCCCAGAAACCCTAGGAAACCTTCTGCCCCAGGTGGGTGTTGGGTCCCCTGGCCTGGGGAAGGGACAAAGGTGTCTCCAGCCCTTTGTCGTCCCCAACTGACAGAGACCTGTGAGAGTATCATTGGGTTCTCTGTCCCTGGGCTCTGCACAGCTGGAGCAGCCGGGCGGGGCCCCATTTTCCATGGGTGGTATCTGCATTTTGTATGGCTCTGTGATGCCACAGAAGGTTACAGCAATCAGACCCAACAGGTGTTGCCTCCAGCTCACCCATCCTCACATGTGACATGAAGTCCTGTCTGTAAATGCTTCTGCTTCAAAAAGGAAGCATGATCTCACAGGAAGAAGAGTAAGCATCTTCCACCCCCAATTTCAGCATGCTACAGTGATTTGCCAGCACATGGCCACACGCTCTTGGCCATGATGCAAAGTTTATTAAAACATTTATTAAAAAGCCTCAGAGACCCATGAATCTGGCTTTTGCTCAGCATTGTGTACAACTCAGCGTGTGAAAGGAAAACCTGTGTTTGCATTTGTAACTACTTGAGGGCGGTTTTTCTATGCTGTTTGTGTTTTTTGCCTCCAAGAGAAGGTAGTATTTGGAGGCGTCACCCAAGTACATCGCCTAAGGGGGGACGTTTCCAGCTGGGAGCTCCAGGGCACTCTCAACTCTGCCCTTGATCTCTCTTTCTGCAGGTGCTTTTGCAAATGGGGGCGACGCTGTCTGTCATTCCCACTATGCCATCTGCACTGGGGAAAACTGGCCTCTGTGGAAAGAGAGGTTGCACCTGCAGCACTGAGGCAGAGCAGCTGGGTGGGATGTAGCTCCCCGCGGGACAGGGAGGTTTTTTTAGTGCTGCAAGCAACACGTGATTCCCATGTTCAAAGTGTTGGTGGCATCTTCTCATTCACCTCCTGTTACTGGGACTATGAGACAAGACAGGAGTTAAAAGGAGGTAAAATTTCTGCAGGAAAACTGTTGTCTACACACCAAAGGGTTTGTCTTTGCAGAAGCCAACAATGGTGCGATAGGACCCTGCTCCCCACTGGAATCAGGACCTGCTCTACTAGTCCCTGTTCTTTCCTGCGGATGAATAAAGCCTGGAGTGGTTCACAGTCTCTAGACCAACTGGTGTGTGTCCTGGAGCCATGTAACAAATGACCACAACCTGGGGGTTAACATAACAGCAGGGTTTCACCCTTCCCAGCCCTGGCGCTCAGGAGTCTGAGCTGCAGTCATCTCAGGGCCTCCCTCCACAGGCTCCAGGGGAGGCTCCTTCCTCCCTCTCCCAGCTTCGGGGGGACCTCCGGCATTCCTGGGCTTGTGGCCACATCACTCCAGTCTCTGCCTTGGTCTCCACATGGCTTCTTCTCTGTGTCTGGTCTTTTCTGTCTCTCATGAAGACACCTGTCATTGGATTTCGGGTCCACTTTAATCCAGGATGGTGTTCTTTTGAAATCCTTCACTTGATTACATCTGCAGGGCCCTATTTCCAAATAAGATCTCATTCACAGGTTCTGATACATAAACATGTGTTTTTGAATCACCATTCAACCCATTACGATTATATCCAGTTCCTTCTGGAGGCCCCCGGGGAAGGCTCCTTCCTGCCTCTCCCAGCTCCTGGGGGCTCCAGGTGTCCCTGGGCTTGTGGCCGCATCACTCCAATCTCTGCCTCCATTTCTATTTGGCTTTCTCCTCTGTGTCTGTGTCTCCTCTGCTGTCTCTTATGGGGACACCTGTCATTGGGTTTAGGGCCCTCCCTAATCCAGAATGGTCTCATGTTAACTTGATGACATGTGACAGAACTTACTTCCAAATAAGGTCCCTTTCACAAGTACTAGTGGTTGGGACAGGGGTGCATCTTTTTTTAGGGAAGCAATTCCACCCATGACACCCTCCCAGGCGAGACTCGACACCATGTCATCTCCCGTCACACTCTGGCCAATAACCCTGACATTGGCCCAAGTCCTTGGCTGCCTGCAGGGCGCCTCTTACCCCTTCCCTGTTCCTCCTTCTGGACTATCCCCTACTTTAGAGCTGGAGACTCACTGTTCTTACAAAAGGTGTGCTGGCCGTGCACATGAGCGTCCCTGTGTTTTGTGCGTGGCTATGTGCCCCTGTGCTGGAGTGCAGTGGTGTCGTCATTCCTCACTGCAGCCTCCAACTCCTTGGCTCAAGCGATCCTCTTGCCTCAGCCTCCCATCTAATTTTTCTACATTTTTGGAGACATGTGTCTTGCTGTGTTGCCCATCTGGGTCTTGAACTTCTGTTTCCAGGGATCCTCCCACCTTGGCCTCCCTGTGGTGGGATTGCAGGTCTGAGCCACAGCTGCTGAGAGGGACGCTGCTGTGCGCACAGAGCTTTTCAGTGTCATAAAGAACAGAACTGCTGACTCTGCTGGATTTTCTAAGGAGCCACCACTCTGTCTCACCAGAGCTGCCCTTCCTTTGTTCCCGCCGGCCCACCACAGGGCCCTCTCCACCACAGGGTCCCCCTCCCCACCATAGAGCCCCCTCCCCACCACAGGGCCCTCCCCACGTGTCACCAACACTTGCCACTTCCTGGACCTTTGTGTTTTTACAGCCATTGCCTGAACGTAGTTTGCTTGCGTTTCTCCAATGCGGTATTTTTCAACCTTTTTTCATCTCATGGTATACTTAAGTTATGATGATCCCCCCCAAAAAGAATTTAAAAAACCACTGTGCTTTGAACTTCTTTAGAAAATAATTTGATTAATGATTTTTAAAAATGTTCCCAGCACACCCAAGATCCTGCCATGACACACTGAAAATCACAACTGTGCTGGTTGGTGAGGTCGAGATCATCTCTGTGGCCTCGCCTTGCCTTGCTATTTAAGCTAATTTACTTCCATACCTGTCTGTGTGGGACTCTCAAATGTTTGTTTACTTGTTTTATCTTTCCTGCCACTGGCTCAGAGGCAACCTCTGCCAGGGAGAGTGTGCTCAGAGTTCAATTGGTGTCAGTGGAGAAAGCGATGAACCAAGGCCTCCCTCTGTCCTCCACATGGCTGCACGTCCTCCTGGGGGGGGGGGGTGATGAACGAAGCCCTCCTCACCTTTCTTCTCATGGCCGCGTGTCCACCCAGGGGAGGTGATGAAGGCCTTCCCACCCTCCTGCTCAAGACCACCCCTCCACATGTCCTCCCAGGGGAGGTGATGAAGGAAGCCCTCCCTACCCTCTTGAGCACGGCCGAGCACCCTCCCAGCTGCCACTCTGTAGAGCTCTTTTTGGCTGCTGCCTTCACCTGCTCCAGAACCTTTGCTGGCTCCCTATTTCCCCAGGACAAAGTTGAGCCATCTTCCTGCATGTGAGCCTGCTATCCGTTGCTCTGAACACTTGGATCCTTTATTACCGGTTTTCCGTTCACAGAAGTTCCCGAAATCCTGTTTTGTGCGCTGATGGGATTTCTTCTGGGAATAGGTGGAGGAGAAAGCAGCAGAGGTGTGACATCGTCATCCATGTGAAGGCTTGCTCTGGCCACTGTTGTTAGGGAAGTGTGAGCCTGTCCAACCTGTGAGTTCCAGATCACAGTTGCCTGGTGTCACCTGCCCTGATCCAGCCTGCAGGGTTCTGTGGGCTTTTAATAAATGCATAAATACCTGCTGTGACGCAGTGCCCATCCCTGAAATTTCCAGAATGAACTAGGGATTGTCCATAGGTCATGATGACAGCCACTATCTGCCTCCCACAAAGAAAGTAAAGGACCCCACAGGTCTGTGCTGACTCTTCCTTTCTCGGAGTGCCCTCTGCTTCTGCTCTCTGCCCTGTCCCTCTTTGAGTTGCACACTCACTCAGGAGGACCCTGATGCTCTGGACAATCCTCGCACCTCTTGGATCCAGTTGAGGGGAGAATAGGCATTCTAAATTCCAGACAGGTCTGAATGACAAAATTAAAAATGATGATAATTTAAAATACTTAAATACAGTAGAACCTCTGTGAGTTGACCACCCAAGGGACTGTAACAAACTGGTCAACACACAGAGTTGGACACCATAAGGAGTTGCTGTACTGATGTTTACATGTGGTGCATGTCCAGTCAATGAAAATTGGGTCAACATAAGGAGGTGGTTAGTCCAGGAAGGTGGTCAGTGCAGGGAGGGGGTCAGTGCAGGGAGGGGTCAGTGCAGGGAGGGGGTTTAGGAGGGAGGGGTCAGTGTAGGGAGGTGGTCAGTGTAGGGAGAGGTCAATGTAGGGAGGGGGTCAGTGTAGGGAGGGATCAGTGTAGAGAGGGGTCAGTGTAGGGAGGGTCAGTGTAGAGAGGGGTCAGTGTAGGGAGGTGGTCAGTGTAGAGAGGTGGTCAGTGCAGGGAGGGGTCAGTGCAGAGTGGGGTCAGTGTAGGGTGGTGGTCAGTGTTGGGAGGTGGTCAGTTTAGGGAGGGGGTCACTATAGGGAGGTGGTCAGTTTTGGGAGGTGGTCAGTGTAGGGCAGGGGTCAGCTATGGAGTTCTGCTGTATGTAAAAGTCAAATCAGACAAAGTGTGGCTATGGACTTAGGGCATTTTAATAACATGTTTCCAGAGCAGCATATTGGGTACAAATTGTATTTGTAGAGTTTGGAAATACTCAAGAGAAGTTTAGCTGGTTAAGTGTGTGCATCATTGTGCTTGGGTGGCCCTGACCGAGTCCCACAGACCAGGGGCTTAAACCACAGACTGTTCTTCTCTCATGTCCTGGAGGCTGGAAGTCTGAGATCAGGGGTCTCAGGCTGGTCCCTCCTGAGGCCTCTGTCCTTGGTGTGTGGACGCCATCTTCCCTGTGTTCTGATGGGGTCGTCCCTCTGTGCATGTCTGAGTCCTTATCCTGCTTCTTATCAGGACACCAGTCCTGGTGCGTCAGGATCCACCCTGGTGACCTCATTTTACCTTAATCCCTCTCTAAAGACCCCTCTCCGAAGATAGCCAAGTTCTGAGGTCCTAGGGGTAAGGCCTTTAATGTATGACTTCTAGGGTCACAGTTGAGCCCATCACGGTATATAACAGGCCTCCTGCATCGGAGACACCATAGTGAGTTGTATTCAGGAGGCCGTTGCACACTGGGAGTTCAACCTAGCCTTCCTAGGCCATTGAACACTGCGAGTTCAACCTTGCCTTCAGTCCAAAGGAGCTAAACCCCGCCAGTCTTGATTTATTGCATGTGCAGTGGCCGTACAAGGAATGAAATTCCTCCTGAAAATGCCACTCTCCAGCAGAACAGGAAGCCAATTAGGAGGCCGTGGGTGATAAATGGGCATTCTAACCAGCAGTTTACTTAATATCCCCATTTAACAAGACTCTTTGCATTAATCACTTCATTTTCCTCCAGTCTATGCGACCGCCCCAGCGAGCCCTGAGATTCAGTCCAAATTCAATCTTGGATCGGGAGAGAGAGACCCCATCCAAGGGCTTGGCTGCCCGGCTGCCAAGAACTGTCAGAAACCATCACATAACTTTCCACATTTCTTGAGGTCTCACTGGAGTCCAGCGAGATTGACTGGTCAAACAGCACGGACTGTGTGTACGTGTGCATGTGTGTGTGTGTCAGAGACGGAGAGAGCGTGTCTGTAGCGAAAGATGGGAATTCCACTCAGAGTCTGAAGGCCCACGGTGCTGCCTGCAGTTGCATTATTTATTAATGGTGCTTATTATGATCAGAGATGGTACATTTTCATTGTATTATATATAATAAACCATATTCATCAGTTGTTTGAATCTAGGGCTAAAAATTAGGTGAGTGCTATCGGGTCCTGTGACGAGGGACCTCCCTTCATGGACTCCAGGGCCTGGGCTGGGGTCCAGAGCTGGGTCAGAGTTAGGGTTAACTTTAGTGTTAGGGTCAGGGGTGGGGCCATAGCCTGCAGTTCTCTGTCACTGGCTCCGCTTTTCCTGGAAAGTGTGGGGGACAGCCTGGATTTCTTCTTTGCCCTTGTGGTGGTCGCTGGAGGAAAGGTTCTGGAATCCAGAAGCTCCCCTGAGGCCAAGGCTGGGTGGAAAGTTAGGATGTGAGAAGCAACATGGGGAGGGGTCCTGGGAGTTCAGCCTCTCAGAACAGAGGCTCCTCTGTGGGTGGTCCTGGCCCCTGTTCCCCAGCCAGAAATCCAAGATGGATGTGGCCCCCAACCTCGTAATTTTTGCACTATGTGAAACACGGCAAGGAAACTGCCCCCGCGCCTAGCCCCCAGGCCTGGGAGATTTATCTCCAGCATTAATTTTGTGAAATGAATGCGGCGTGTGTTGGAGAGATCTGGGGAGGCCTCCCATCCTTCAGTCTGCTGAAACCTCATTAGCAGCCTCGAACTTCAGCATCCCTCCCCTTCCTGCCCAGGACCCTGTGAAGACCTTCACGTTGGCCCTCCATCTCTGCCCTGGCCTGACACCCTGGGTTATGGCAGACTTTGGTGGCTCTAAACATTAAAGGGAGCTCCAGGGACTCCTTGAAAACTGACCTTAGAATGTCCACCCCTCAGTATGTGCCCAGAGATTTGGAAGCAGGAACTTGGAGAGACTCTGCACAACCTGTGTGCCCCGCACCCCCATTCACAGTAGCCAAGGGGCACAAACAACCCATGTCCATCAACAGACAGCAGATAAAGTCCGTCAATGTGAAGGGATGTTATTCAGCAGGGAAAAGGAGGCTACATCCTGCTACATGGATGAATCAGAGGAGGTCGTGGTCCCTGAGGGAAGCCAACATGAGATGATTCATGCCGTGAGGGTGCGATTCCATTATTGAATGGTCCAGAATGGGCTGACCCACAGAGATGGGAAGTGGATTGTGGTTGTCAGAGGTTGCAGAGGGGATGCTGAGTGAGAGCTGATGGGGACTGGGGGTGGGGGGTGGGTGGGACCAGAATGTCCAGGACCTAGACAGACTTCGTGGCTGCACAGCTTTGTAAATGCACCAATGTCCCTGAGTTGTGCAGTTTAAAGTATGAAGTGGTGAATTGTGTGCTGTGAAATTTGTGATGAATTTTGATGATGAACTTCAATTTAGGGGTTTAATGTCAGTTGAATGAGAGATAAAGGCCTCTGAGGGCACACACATTCCACCTGCACTGGCAGCCTGTGTCTTCTGAGAGCCAGGATGAGGAAGGACCCATCCCTGCCCAGTCAAAGGAATGACAAGCGGGCCCCAGATGGAGGGCTCTGGGCTACCGAGGTGATGCCTTCCTTTGCTTCCTTCAGGTAGTGTGTTTAGAAAATGGTTTCACACAAACCTGCTTAAATGGCCCAACCTTCCCTGGTCCACTGAAATTGGCAGAAATCACAGTGTCTGGAAGTACAATCTTCTCTTAACGCAGCATTTCCAACGTCTTGAGAATCTGCCTGTGTCTTGTGGACATCTCTGCCGGGCACCCTGAAGTGGCCTCCATGGTGCCCTAGGGGATGTGAATAGCCTAGACACGGGTATCCACAGGTAGCTGCCTGGAGATGTCCTAGGGAACCGGGAGCCCAGAGCAGTATGTGAATTCTAGGCCGGGACTGACTGTCCCAGCACAGGGCCTGACTCTCCCAGTGGGGCCTGACTCTGCTGGTGGGAGTGAGGTGTGAAATGACTGGATTCTTTCAAGGAGGAAGCCAAGCCAGAAACAGTCACACAACTACGATAAATTTTGCAATTTTCCTTGGTTTGCATGCAAGTAAGGGAAATGAAAGGGGCCTTTTGCATTTTTTTTGTGGGGGGTTGGTGGTGCTGGGACATAATTAATAGCTTTAATTTCAGCACACACATTTCAGAAGATCTACCTTTAACCTTCCAGCTGTGGGCGAGAGAAATTATAAACAAATGAACTCCAAATTAGTCAAATACCTCGGAATCGCAGGGGCAATATTTAATGCTTTGTACATCCTACGGTGGCCTGTCACACCCAACCACCTCTGGAGGGTGGGGACACTGGTGCTCATTTTCATGTTCCCAGAAACAGAAGAATGTGTTACAAACACTTGTGGTTGAAAGGATGAGGAGGCTCGTTAAATCGGCACTCACTGTTATCTAGTTCTTTGTTATTCTTGACATACTCAGAGAAGTCTGTTGAAAGGATACAGTTTTAAGGGAAAATAAATAATGTCAAATCTGGTGAAAATGCCTTTCAATGCTCGTAAAGTCAGTGCTTATGGAGAGTTCTGAGTCTATAAGATTTTAAGGCAAAGAAAGAAGCTGGGAAGAAAAGCATCAGAGTTAATCACAGCAGAATCCTGAAAAGGTTTCTTTAAATAATTTTTTTGTTGCTGAAGAAGATGAGCAGAACTTGAGATGAGCACATTTGTGTCTGGAATTCAACCTTCTATTTAAGGCTCCTTCCAAATAATGTGGTCTCCTAAATGGCAGCAAATCACATCAGAAACTCCTTTCCAGGAAATAGCTTTGACTTTGGGGATGCAACTGTCATTAATTTGCAGCAGCCCACATGGGCACCTGTAAGCGAGGGTTTTCTGGGATAACAGTCTGCTAAAGAAATATAATGAGAAAGCTATTTTTCTTGCCCTTATTTTTTGAAACCATTGCCTGAAACTAGACCAGCCTGCCCCTTGGCTGTGGACGTCTGGTTTATATTTATATTGCATCAATTTACAATTTTTAAATGACTGGATATATTTTTCTGAGCTATTCACATACCTAGTGGACACCTGTTGTTTTAGGTTAGTAAATCAACAGATAATTGGATGGCAGATGTCTTGACTTTTTGAGCCATAATTTAACAAACTGATTTGAGCAGTGATTTGGGGATTAAAAAAAGAAAAAGATCCCACAAAATCCAACCAAACATCTTTGCAATTATAAAATCTATCTCCATTTTATTTTAAAATTATTATTATTTTTTGAGACAAAGTCTCACCCTGTGCCCTCAATAGAGCACTGTGGTGTCATTGCTCACAGCGACCTCAGACTCCTGAGCTCAAGTGATCCTCCTGCTTCAGCCTCTCAGAGTGCTGGGATTACAGGAGCCTGTCACCATGCCCAGGTAGTTTTTCTATTTTTAAGTAGAGGTGGGGGTCTCGCTCTTGCTCAGGCTGATCTTAAACTCCTGAGCTCAAGCAATCCACCTCCCTGGGCCTCCCAGAGCACTGGGATCATAGGCATGAGCCACCTTGCCCTGCCTGGGCCTCCTTTTTAATTAATTATTTTTACTTTGTCAAATGTGAAAACAATTAAAATGAGTCCTTCTTGGCTGAAATGCTTGTGCTTTTTCCTGCCTGTGTTCTGTGACTTTTTCTGAAGTGAATTTGGCAATTTTGTTGTAAATTGTCTTAAGCACAATTTTCCCAGGAGCCTGTTAAGAAACATCTCCAAATGGGGCATTAAGGGCAAAATGGAGATTTCAAAAGCCAGAAGTGAAGGGAGGCTGCCCTGGCGTTGGGACAGCTGGCAGACCCCCGGCGAACTCAGGTCTTTATTTTGATGGTGGTCTGTTTATCACACTGTTGAAGGTCGAAGGACAAACATTATTTATATATTGGTTTCATAACAGTATTGAGTATATTTGGTACTTTTCCGGGATTTGGGCATGACCTGAAAATTCCCTTGTGAGCCATTTTGGCCAGAGAGTAAGGCAAAAAGAAAAAAGGGAAAAGCAAATCAAGCAGAAACAAACACAAAGACATGTTTGCTACTTCAGCCCACATGCTCTGGCATCGCTTGGATTACTCCATGTAGGCCTCCCTCAGGGCAGAGACCCCTGCTGGGAAGGCTCCAGACCCTCATTTCTGGGGTGCTGCTAACCACACAAAACCTGAACCTTACAAAACTCAGGCGGGTCTGAAGTTCCACTGTAGTTCTCACTTCCTGCCTGGTACCCAGCTATGGTCTGAAACCCAGGAATTTGTAAAAGGAGGGGCCCAGGAGAGGGCCAAACATTTCCAGGGAATAGAAACTATCTTCCTCCCAGACCCTGCCTTGGAGACCTGAGATGGGCAAGGCAGAACTCCGCCTGCAATCCGGTATCCCCTGCCTGCCTTACTTGTGAGTCAGAAGTGACAGATACTCACAAAACTGATGGGCCACAGGAGCTAAATAGAGTCAGCTCAGCAGTTTGCTAGTGAGCAGTGCGCTGAGGAAAAACAGCCTTACTTTGCTTTTTTTTTTAAATTCCAGATTGATATGAGGGCACAAATGTTTAGGCTACACTGTTTTCATTTCTAAGGTAAAGTCCAAGTTGTGGCTGAGCCCTTCACCCAAGGTTGTGCTGAACACCCTCACATTGTGCACAGCAGGGGAGATTCCCGCCAATCCCCTCCCCCTTCCCCCTCCCCCTTGATAGACTATAGTTATGTTTTTCTTTCATGTGGGTGTGTGGTTATTTATATATTGGTTTCATATTTCATGGTGTACATATACCACAGTTTGTTAATCCATTCATGAGTTGATGGGTGCTAGGCATGCTTCCATGTCTTGGCAATTGTGAATTGAACTGCAATAAGCATTCTGGTGTAAATCTTACCTTGTTTTTTCCTTTGCTTGAAATATATTTTTAGAAAATAGGGTTCCAGAACATTCCAAAAACAGGGTTCCAGAACAAAATGCAAACTTAATTCCATTTTGGTCCCTTTGGTGACAGTGGGACAGCTCCCTCCTGTGTGTATGGGGGGCAGGTGTCACACCCAGGAGCCCAAGGGCCTCAAGAGGGGAGCGTTCAGAGAGTCCCTGCCCTCAAATCACGCTCTTATTCCCACAGACAATGGAGTTTTTTGCTCAAATCGTACAATTCCACATAAAAGAAACATCCAGAAAAGGCAAATACTTGCAGACATAAAGCAGATTAGCAGTCCCTGGTGGCTGGGGAGAGGGAATGGTGGCGAACCAATAGTTAGTGGGTACAGAGTTTTCTTTTGGGGGCATGAGAATGTTCTGGAAGGAGAGAAAGCTGGTGGTTACACAACATCCTATATGTGCTGAAGGCCAGTGAATTGTTCACTTTAAAATGCTAAATTTCACCTCAATTAAAACTAGAAACTGCAGGGCGGTGCCTGTGGCTCAAAGGGGTAGGGCACCAGCCCCATATGCTGGAGGTGGCGGGTTCAAGCCCAGCCCAGCCCAACTGCAAAAAGAAAAAAAGAAAAAAAATAGAAACTGCAAAAAAGACCTCAGGTGGTCCATCCAGCAAAGGGACTATTGCTGTTCGCACAGAACAGACACCTGTGGGATGTGGGGGTCATCTTCTTGGGGGGTGGAGGGGAGGGGTCATTACAGGGCCTCTCTTTCTCACTAGGTGGCGCTCTGGTGAGATGCCTGCGTCTGACACTGTAGGCTCAGGGGAAGATGCTGAGGAATCAGGAATCCAAGATCACCAGGCTTTGTTTGGGGATGAACGCCGGGGCACGTCCTCCACACCCTTTCCTTTGGGGACCCCAGCAGCCTGTCCCACCTGGCCACTTGGGGGTCATAGGACATGTGAGGACCTGGATTCTCCTGGATGTCTGGTAGGGATGGGGACAGCTTCAGGCTGCCCCTGGGACACTGATGTCTCACAAGGGCTGGGTGTGGTAGCTGTGAAGATCCAGAATGAGCCCATTTGGGGTGCTGGGAGCATGGCAGGAGGGGAGCCTGGGGGCTGAGCAGGCTGGCAGGAGGCTGTAGACACCTGTGTTGGCCTGGCCCACTCTCTTAGTCTGTGGTGGGGACACCCCCAAAAGCTCCCTGTGTCTGGGCTCCAAAGAGCCTCTGGTCTTGGCCTTGAGGTGGCTTGGATGACAACAGGGCTGTTGTTTAGTGCTGGAGGAGAATGGAGACTGGCCACCCAGACTGGGTATTAGAGGACAGGCCCAGGGATGTGGGGCTGGTGGGATCCAGGTCTCAGAGAACAAGCCCAGGATGGTGGGGCTGTTGGGATCTGGGTCTCAGAGGACAAGCCCAGGATGGAGGGGCTGGTGGGATCCAGGTCTTAAAGGACAAGCTTAGGATGGCGGGGCTGTTGGGATCTGAGTCTCAGAGGATAAGTCTAGGTTGGCAGGGCTGATGGGATGTGGGTCTCAGAGGACATGCTTGGTTTGGCGGGGCTGTTGGGATCTGGGTCTCCGAGGACAGGCCCAGTTTGGTGGGGCTATTGGGATCCGGGTCTCTGAGGACAGGCTCAGGTTGGCGGGGCTGATGGGATGTGGTGCATACGGCAAGTACATCTCCACAGTTGAGCCCCAGCTAGGGGTCTCTGGGATAACTGAACACCAGGGGACCTTCTCGTGAAATGCAGGGTGGGTCAACTGAGGGACAGATGGGCAGGGCAGTGACATCCAAGGACAGATCCTGCCCCACTCTTCTTCCCGTTGTTCTGCGGCCTTTTAGCGAAGGGCTGGGGTAGTCTTTCTGGCTAATTAGCCTCAGGAGCTGCAGTTATTTGGGGTTATTTATTTCCTGGTCATGGTGAGGCCTGGATATCTGTACCCTGCTCAAGGAAGAGATACCATATCATGTTAACCTTCTATAATCCAAAGGAAAACAGAAATCCTTCTTCAGCACAGCTGATATTTACCTGGATGGTTTGGTTTGTCCTAGCCTCCCACGGAGAAGAAGTTGGACATGGTGTGTTGCTTAACCATCCCAGAAAAGCACCATTCTGTGTAGTGGGAAGTTGGGGGTGGGTGGTCTTAGGGTGTGTCAGGAGCTTAGCCCTGCCCAGGGTCACTGGTTCTGTGCTGTCAATGAGCAGTGTCTGGCAAAGGCTGAATGTGGGAACTCTGTCCACTCAGCTGCACAAACTATGCAGAGCCCTCCTCTGGGGGACGAAGCTATCGTCTTTATGAATAGCAGCTGGTGGTGTGAGCAACTGTGCATGGCGGGCCCAGTTTGGGCGCCCTCTGGAGATGGACCTTGCTGCCCTCTCAGGGTGAAGACTCCACTTGCAAACGTCCCGTGGTTCACTGCACTTCCATGAGAGCATGAAACAAAGAGGCGAGAGGCTTTCCCGATCAGTATTTTTGAGACATTGATCACAAATATCAGTATCGCCATTTTAAAATTTAGTTGTGGCCTCCCATGTGTGTTTATGACACGTTGACATCTATGCATTCATGGAAAGTTCAATAAAACAGAGACCAAAGGACCTGGACAGACATCTTCATGGATCACGGTTCCATGCCAGTTCTTCACTGGTGAGGGATGAAAGGTGAACAATGTGTGTGGCTCTCTAGATATTTTAACTGCAGGGTCCTCCAAGGATGCACATTTGGAGGTGTCACAGAAGTCACCCTAAAAGGACTCCTATCTTTCCAAGAGACTCATTCCATGGGTGCTAAGTCTGTGTTTAGCTCAAACATAGTTCCTGCCAGCTGTGAGTGTGCCCTCCTGGCCTCGACATGGGTGAATTTGGTGCCCTGCTACGTTTGTAGCACAAATTTCAGGTCTGGAAAAAGCATACAGGCATTCTTTTTCCCCCTGAACTTTAATTAAGTTAAAAGGAGAAGAATTATAATGAATGGCACCAACTCAGGGTCCTACCCATCAGGTTTACCAACAGTGGCCTTGTGCAAGCCCTACCAGGAAAGTGGGCTTAGTAAAATAAAGATTGTGATTCTGAGTGGGTTCTAAGTGGGGTTGGATGCTCTCACTTGAGATCTTGGGGCTTTGTGGGTGTCCCAGCTGGAACCCACCCAGGCACCTGTCTTCCCAACTCAGCCCTTGTAAATATCGGTTTTATGTCTTAGAGTTAATGACCCCTTTAACACATGCATGGAATTTTGTCCCCCCCACCCCTATCAGGAAAAAAAAAAAAAGAACTCTAAAGTGTATTCAATTACTCTTTTTAAAAATGAAACTGTGCCGTGGATTTGACAGCTAAATAAATGGATTTTATTAAGCTGATGATTACAGGCTGGGATTATTTAGTATTCCTTTTTTATTATGTCATTGGAGTCTGCTGAGAGTTTGGAGTTCCTTGTCTTCATTTCCAACATTGATTCTTGCATTAGGGAGCCGCATTGAATAATTAATATACTTCCCGTGATGGACGTTCTGCGGGGCCTGGATATTAGGTTATCAATCATGACCCACTTGTTCTAACGTAATCATATTGAAAATGTGTCAGAAGCTGTTTACCCACGGATGATGAGGGCTGGGCAGCCCATAGGCAGGCCTGTGTTTGGAGGATGTTTAGGTTTGGGGAGCATCACCCCACTGCCTGGAGACCTGGGTGAGGTGGGCCAGCACCCCAGGGCATGTCCCCTTCCCTGCCAGAAAATCCTAACCCTCCTTTCCTTCTATCTACAACTAGTGACTTTTTCTCAATGTTGGAGAATGTGGTAAAACACACGTCACATGACATCTACCATTTTGACTGTTTTTAACAGTGCAGCTCACAGGTAGGAAGGGCACACATCTTCTGCCAATGTTGTAGGAGATTATAAAGGGACCATTGCCCTGTTGCTGAATGATCTGGAGATGACTGAAACAGGAAGGGCCTTCCACGGCTGTCCCATTCCTGGAAAGAGCTGGTTCTTCCGACACTGGAGAGGTTCTCTTCTCCCCACCCCCGCCCAGCAGCCTGGAATCCACAGCTCCGGGTTTGCTTTTCTGAAGGCTTGCTGATGGCGTCTCCCGTAAAATTTATACATATTCTGTTTGCTTTCTCTATTCTTGCACACACTTTTAAATTACAGAGCAAAGCGGACATCCACTTCCACCCTGCACCAGAGCTGTCTGGGTTTATGCATACATTTAAATTCAATCATTTTGGGCCAGGCAGGGAGGGTCACACCTGTAATCCCAGCACTCTGGGAGGCTGACACAGGATGATTGCTTGAGCTCAGGAGTTCAAGACTAGCCTGAGCAAGAGCGAGACTCTGTCTCTGATAAAACAGAAAATTTAGCAGGGCATTGTGGCAAGTGCCTGTAGTCTCAGCTACTTGGGAGGCTGAAGCAGAAGGCTCACGTAAGCCCAGGAGTCTGAGGTTGCTGTGAGGTATAATACCACGGCACTCTAGCGTGGGTGACAGAGTGAGACTCTGTCTCAAAAAAAAAAAATTCAATAATTTCACACTTTTTTAGTAGGTCCATGCTGGGCAGATTCTTTGGGCTATTAAATGGGATTCAGCAAAGCAGAGGCTGGGGGGAGGGCCAGAGGGAACATTCACAGCCCCTGGTGTGTGAGTCTTGGGGAAGTTTTGAGTAGGCTACTCACCTCTCGGAGAGAAACTTGAATGTCAGCTTTGGGGTTCCCCTTCACGCCATGGGCAGCTGAAATAGGCAGGACTTGGTGGCCTCGGTGGGGTGACATCCTCCCATGTGGCCTGGAGATATCTCTTCACAGGAGAGGTGTTCCCAGCACTGGACCTTGGAGGGAGCTGAGAGAAGGTGGTGGTGGCTGTGACCTCGGCTCGTGGTTCAGTGGACGGCCCTCCTCTGCACGTCCTCATCTGCCGGTGGTGATGCTGCCAACCTGTTTTGCAAATTGGAATGAAGCTGCATGTTGGACAGACTTGTTCTCACTTGTTCTATTCTATTCCCCACCCTTCTCCTCTCCCTCCCCCCACATTGACCTTCCCCTCCTCTCCTCTCCTCTCCACTCTCTATCCCATCCTATCCTACTCTTTCTCATGAGCTTTGTCTCTAACGTCAGAGCTCCATCACCCAGCAGAGCTGTGAGATGATACTTGTCCACTCCAAGCTCATTCGTTTCACCCCTGGATTCTCTATGCCATCTTTGCCCCTGGTGTTTGTGGTCGGGTTTCCACTTGCATGTCGTATGTGTGCCTTCATATCTCACTCCTGAAACTGTTCTAACAGATGACACGTGTCAGAGGGGTCCGGGGATAGAGAAAGAATGGGCCATTCCTGCCCCGGAGTCGGGCTGTGCAGCTCAGGACACTGCACCCAGGTGACAACTTCAGATGCTCTTCCCAGGACCTGAAGCCTCCTGGAAGTGAAGGACCCCGATTGCCCTGGAGTCTCCTTGTGAGTGGCCAGGGCTTTCCATCTGCCTAGGAAGGTCTTTGGTTATCCACACGGTGGGACACATACTGTGTTCTCCTGTGAGACCCCCCATTTCTGTGCTTCTCCTGTTCATGGTGGGGGAATGGAGATGGTGCCCTCCATTCATTGTAGCACACTGTGCACGTGCGATTCTATTCTATCCTGGGCCATCCTATTCTATTCTATTCTAACCTATTCTATTCCATTTTTTGGGGGGGGGGACAGAGTCTCAAGCTATTAACTTGGATAGAGTGCCATGATGTCACAGCTCACAGCAAACTTCAAACTCTTGAGCTTAAGTAATTCTCTTGCCTCAGCTCCCAAGTAGCCAGGACTACAGGCACCTGCTACAACATCTGACTATTTTTTGGTTGCAGTTGTCATTGTTGTTTAGCAGACCTGGGCACCACCAGCCTCAGTGAATGTGGCTGGCACCATAACCACCATGCTATGGGTTCCAAGACAATCCTATCCTACCCTACCCTACCCTACCCTACCCTATCCTAATCTATCCTATCCTATTCTATCCTACCCTACCCTATCCTATCCTACCCTATCCTACCCTACCCTACCCTATCCTGTCCTATCCTACCCTACCCTCCCCTCCCCTCCCCTCCCCTACCTTACCCTATCCTAATTGATCCTATCCTATTCTATCCTACCCTATCCTATCCTACCCTACCCTACCCTATCCTATCCTATCTTATCCTACCCTATCCTACCCTACCCTACCCTATCCTATCCTACCCTACCCTATCCTATCCTACCCTATCGTATCCTACCCTACCCTATCCTACGCTATCCTATCCTATCCTACCCTATCCTACCCTACCCTACCCTACCCTATCCTATCCTACCCTACCCTACCCTATCCTATCCTACCCTATCCTATCCTACCCTACCCTATCCTACGCTATCCTATCCTACCCTATCCTATCCTATCCTATCCTATCCTATCCTATCCTATCCTATCCTATCCTATCCTATCCCATCCTTACCTACTCTATTCATATTCCATTCTTTCTATCCTGCCCTATCCTATTCATTCCTTCCATTCCATCCCACCCTATTTTATCCCAGGCAATCCCACCCCATCCCATCCTATCCCATTCCAGGCAGTGCGTCTCTGGGCATAGGCCATGTGCGAGAGACAGGAAATGGCACGAGGGGAACAGAGGACCCCCACCGGAGCATGAGCAGTATGTGGCCTTAGTGAAGCAGGTGCCTTGCCTGGCCCACATGAGCTCTCATTTCCTCCTTTTTTTCTTTAGAAAGTGGTCACCTGAAGGGCATTCAAGGTTATGATGTCCAGTGGGAATTTAAAAGAGACAGGAAGCTGGAATACAGTTGTAGTGGCCACAACAGTGTCCACAAAAAGACACATCCACATCCTGCCCCCACATACTGGTTTTCTAGGGCTGCCCTGACAGAGTGCACCAGGCACATTTATTCTGTAACATCCTGGAGGCTGGACATCTGAGATCAGGGGTCTCAGGCTGGTCCCTCCTGAGCCCTCTCCTTGGTGTGTGGACACCGTCTTCTCCCTGTGCCCTCACAGGGTCGTCCCTCTGTGCGTGTCTGTGCCCTCATCTCCTCTTCTTATCAGGACACCCTAATGACCTCGTTTTACCTTAATCACCTCTGTAAAGACCCATCTCCAAGTACAGTCACAGTCTGAGGTCCTGGGAGTCAGGGCTTCAACAGAGGAATTTTGGGTGAGGACAAAATTCAGCCTATAAGAACCCAGAATCTATGAATGGGATCTTTTTGGAAAAGGAGTCTTTGCAGATGGAATCTAGTGAAGGATCCTGGATTAGGGAGGGCCCTAGACCCAGTGGCAGGTGTCTTCCTAAAAGACAGCAGAGGAGAAGCCATGTGGAGACGGAGGCAGAGACTGGAGTGATGTGGCCACAAGCCCAGGGGAGCCTGGAGTCCTAGGAGCTGGGAGAGGCAGGAAGGAGCCTCCCTGGGGCCTTAGGAGGGACCAGCCCTGAGACACCTGCAGCTTACATTCCTGGGCTGCAGGGCTGGGAGAGGGTGAATCCTTGTTGTTTAAAGACCCCAGTTTGTGCTAGTTTGCCATGGGGGCTGGGTTCCTGCCTCTGAACTCTCCTGAGCCCTGTGTTCTGTATCTCCAGCCTGGGCAGGGCCGTGGAGGGCTCACCAGGACCTGGGGGACACAGTGACCCCCTGTCCCCAAGTGTTCTGTCAGGGGCTGGCTGGTTCTGAATCACACCTTGGTGGCTGAGCCGTGGGTCCCTCCAGCCTTCGTTGAAGTCTCTGCAGAGACCAGCCTCCCAGCCTGTGATCACTTTGCCTACTGCCTTGGCTCTCCTGACCCCACCATGCATCACCTTTGTGTGGAGAGATCCCTCAGGCCAGGTGAGGCCCATAAGCCAGGTTCTCCAGATCTGAATCAGTTCTCCGCTCTTGGACATGTGCGGGTGTCTTTCCCGAGAAGCTTGGTTTCTTTCCTGGGGGTCTTCCCTTCCCCTCAACGGAGGACGAGGGCGTGCCCGGGTGCTCGAGTTCACCCCAGGCATATATTATTCATCGGATGTTTTTATCTCTTGTGTATTAAAATATCCTAATTAAGGGCACACCTCAGATGGCTCATCCAATTAGGGCAGTGGCTCCACGTGCACAGTGGGGAGAACCCAAGGCTCCAGATACAGAAACGCACGTGTCCGCACGCACAGCCGCACACGGGTCGCAAGAGACGCTGCTTATACCGAGGCAGTCTTCAGCCCACAGGGCCACTTGTGGCAATAATTAGACGCGTAATCCATCACTCAAGTAATAGCGATTTAGTGCCCGGGTTTCGCGCAGGTTGGTTTAATCATTAGCAGCAGTTTGTCAACTGCATAATTCACCAGGGACGCAGGGCATGCATGATTTAGCAGGCGACCCTCGACCTCGGTGGAGTAAGGAGCTGCCTCGGAGGCAGGCCCAAGAGGAACAATGAGCCAGGCTCACTCGCGAACAATTATTATGCTTAACAGCCTGGCTGTCATTTCAGAAGGAAAGAGGGCAAGAAAAAAAAAGAAAGAAAGCCCAGTGCGTCCTGAATAATGAAGGATTAGCTTTCACTCCAGACCTGGATTTACAAAAAAAAAAAAAAAAAAATGCAGCCACGTCCCTGAGCACCCAGCGCCCAGAAGGAAATGTTTTTGTTTCCTTAGCAGAATCTCAGCTTTCTGGAGATTTCCAGAAAAGGCACAGGAAACAAAGAAGGAAGAGGGACCCTAAGCTGAGCCCTCGGAAGAAAGGCTGGGACGCTTCCTAGAGTAGGCGGCTCGCTCCCCAGCCAGCCGGAGGACGGAGGACGGGAGGACACGCGAGTAGGGACTGACCCGTGGCAGTCGCGGGTGAGCAGAATCAGCCGGAAAGACTGCCCGGGGGACGTCAGACAGGTGGAGGATCTTCCCCAGGTGCTAATTCATTTCCACGCAAGAGGAGAGCGCCCCAAACGGCATTTCTGCGCCCACCCGCAGTGCACGGCCGGCGCTAAACGTGCCCTTCGGTGGATGGTCACTATGGATGTGGTAAGTACAGGGCCATATTTTATTCCAGCGCACTGGAAAACCCATTACTCTGTGTCTCCTGTCCCTGGAAGTCCCAGCGGCCCCTGGCTGAGGTGGTGTCGACCCCCTCCCACCTCTCTAGATTTTTCTGGGGGCACAGGGGCACCGGGAATCCCCATCATTAAAGCATCACATGGCTTTGTTATTTAAAATTCCTGTCAACTCCGGAGGAGAAATTTGTGTTCTGATTAGTCCGACAGCCACGCTGATTGCTTTCAGTGTTTCAAAGGGAGGTCAGAAGGGGTCGAGTTATTTCGGAAAGAAAAGCGGGAAATGAGCAGCCGGTTCTGGGGAAAGCATCTTGGTGAGTTTGCTGAACTCTCAGGGAAGCCTCCAACAGAGCCCCCAGCAGGGAAGGGAATGGGGCCTGCGGACCAGATAGGGCAAAGGACTCATCCTCCGAAGGCCCGACCCAAGGAGGGGCTCTGCAACTTGTTCATTTGTTTTTACTTTAATTTGAGGAAGCAATGTGGGCAAGAAAGCCACTGGGTGCAGTGGGGAAAAAAGAAACAACTCACAGGGTTAAAGAATTTGGATGAGGTCTGGGCTAGACCCCAGGGTGTTGTTGCTCGGATGAGCTGAATTTCTAACCTTCATGTGTCTGCCCCATTTTCCTGGGCTGGGAGGGTGGTGGGAGGAAAAGCTGAGGGGTGGGGAGGTCACAAGGCACACAGGGGAAGGCTCCAGGCTGTGGCTGTGGCCCCACAGGCTCATGAGCCATCTTGCTGTTGGGCTTTCATGTGGCCTGGGCCTGTTGGTGTCCAAGGTGGACCCTCTGAGTGCCCACAGGGGCAGCACTGCCCTAGGCCTCACTCAGCCCACCCACTGGTTTCACACCCACCCCAGGACCTTTGCATAAGCTGCTCCTGAGTCCAGAAAGCGCCTTCCCTGTGTTCAGGTCCCTCTCAAAGTCAGCTGCACAGAAGGGCCACCTGACCCCCACCTGGATGCTCTTTCTGGAGTCACATACCTGTCGAGGGCCTGGCATCTTCCCTTGAATGTGAGCCCCCACAGATGGCTGCTGTGTTCTGTTTGCCAGGGCAATAGTGGCCAGGGCAGGTGCCCGTGGCATGGGGTGGATGGGGCCAGCAGAGGCCATGGGGGTGGGAGGGGGACTCAGTTCTCAGAACTGTTGAAAAACCAGTGGATTCCTCATAGGGTGGCCACATGGGGTTCAGGGGACCCTGGAGTTGGGGCCCTGTGAAAACAGAAACAAACTCAGCACTTTAAAAGAAAAAGACATTTCCAAAGGCATCAAACAAACAGTCTGGAACTACAGGACCTGTTGCCCGCTGTGGCTGTGCTGGGCTCAGCGGGTTGTGAGTTTAAATCCACTGGAGCACTTGGGGGGTAGCACCCACACTTAGTGGAGATCGCGGCCTCCAGGGTTTTGCTGGGGCTTGCTGCCCTCTGGGGACCCCAATCACCCCCTTTCTTCTCTTGTGGGTGAACCTTGAAAATGTCACGCTCATTGACAGAAGCTGGACGTCAGGAGAGGAGAGTTTTCAGTCCCACTTGCAAGGAGTGTGCGGAAGAGGTGAGTCCACAAGATGGCGGTCAGTGGTTGTTAGGGCTGGGGAAGGGTTGGGGCTGGAGCCTACTTCTCAGGTGATAAGAATGTTCTGAAACTAGACAGAGGTGGGGGTTGGTGAGAGTGTGAAATGCCCCTGAACTGGGCACTTTCAAAGGTGGGCTTCATGGCATGTGGCTCTCTCCTACCCACACTCTTGAACTTGTCCCCAAGAGACTTGGGATCCCTGGGTGGATGCTTCTGGCCCCTTGGCCTCTCAGATGAGTAGATGTGGGGCTCAGGATTGGAGCCACAGCAAAGATTGGTGGCCAGGGACAGTGTCCACCACATCCCAGTGGGGGCTTGAGGGGGGGGGGTCTTTGCCCAGTGGGGGGTCACATGTACAGGCTCAGTGTCCCCACCCTTGAGGGATGTTGGGCACCCCCAGCAGGCAGTGCTTTCCACGCAGAGGCTTGGGGACCCCCGGCAGGCAGTGCTGTCCACCTAGAGCCTCTGAGACCCTGACAGACAGTGCTGTCCACCAGAGCCTCGGGGACCCTGACAGACAATGCTGTCCACCCAGAGCCTCGGAGACCCTGATGGACAGTGCTGTCCATCCAGAGCCTCAGGGACCCTGACAGTTCTGTTACCCAGACCCTCGGGGACTCTGGCAGACAATACTGTCCACCCAGCACCTCGGGGACCCTGACAGACAGTGCTGTCCACCTAGAGCTTCTGAGACCCTGACAGACAGTGCTGTCCACCCAGAGCCTCGGGGACCCTGACAGACAGTGCTGTCCACCCAGAGCCTCGGGGACCCTGACAGGCAGTGCTGTCCACCCGGAGCCTCGGGGACTCTGACAGGCAGTGCTGTCCACCCAGAGCCTCGGGGACCCTGACAGACAGTACTGTCTACCCAGAGCCTTGGGGACCATGACAGGCAGTGCTGTGCACCCAGAGCCTCTGGGACCCTGACAGACAGTACTGTCTACCCAGAGCCTTGGGGACTCTGAGAGACAGTGCTGTCCACCCAGCGCCTC
>CAUYON010021145.1:0-23011 GCA_963573935.1 Arctocebus calabarensis
AAAATTCTTGGTTGACCATTACTTTTCCTCAGCATTTTAAAAGTATTAGATCAGGCTCGGTGCTTGTGGCTCAACGGGCTAAGGCACCAGCCACATACACCTAAGCTGGCGGGTTCGAATCCAGCCCCCGGGCCCGCCAAACAACAATGACGGCTGCAACCAAAAAAAAAAAAAAAAAAAAATGGCCGGGCGTTGTGGCGGGCGCCTGTAGTCCCAGCTACTTGGGAGGCGGAGGCAAGAGACTCGCTTAAGCCCAGGAATTGGAGGTTGCTGTGAGCTGTGATGCCACAGCACTCTACTCAGGGCGACAGCTTGAGGCTCTGTCTCAAAAAAAAAAAAAAGTATTAGATCAATGACTTCTATGCTACAGTTAGGGAGCTTTGCTAATCTATATGTTATTCTTTGTAGGTAATCTTCATTTTTCTCTGCATGCTTTAAGATTGTTTTGCCTCTGTTGCCCTTTTCTTTCTTTCTTTTTTTTTTTTTAATGTCTTTGGATTCATTTTGTCCATGGAAGGTTCATGTAACTTATCAATTCAGGAAAATCCCTATTATACTCGAAAAATTACCTTCTGCTCAATTTCTCTTTATAATTTTTTCCTTCAAGAATTAGTATTAAGGCCTTCTCTTTCTTGTTGCCTCCTTGTCTTAACATCTAATTAGTATCTTTTCTTTGTTTACCTATGTTGTTTCTGGGTAATTTCTTCCAAACTATTTTGTTTTTTAAACAAATAATTTTTATTCCAAAGTATGAGGATGTATAAGTGTTCTTGTATAATGCTGAAGTCAGAGTTGCCCATCACCATAGTAGTGTACATTGTACCTGATAGGTAAGTTTTTATCCCTCACCCCTTCCTGCCTTTCTCCCTTCTTAGTTTCTAATGTCCTGTAGTATACATATGTCTCCCTAACTGTAGTCATGGCAGTCATTGATGTAATGCTTTTAAAATGCTGTCCCCATTTAGACCATATGTCCCCATCACTTAGCTCCCACTTACTAGTGAGAACATGTGGTATTTGTTTCTCCATTTCTGAGATACTTCATTTAGAGTAATGTTCTCCAGTACTAACCAAGTTGATGTAGATGATACTATTTCATTTATTGAATAAGGCATTCTTTCCCCAGAGTATGTTTTAGTCTGATTTGTCAAAAATCAGTTAGTTGTAACCATGTGGTTTTATTTCTAGGTTCTCTATTCTGTTACATCTGTCTGTGTCTCTACCTTTATACCTATTTTGGCAATTATAGCCTTGAAGTATGAGTTGAAGTCAGGTAATGTGATGCCTCCAGATTTGTTCTTTTTACTTAAGATTGCTTTTATTTAGGCTCTTTTCTGGTTCTTTATGAAATTTAGGATTATTTTTCTAGATTTGTAAAAAATGAGGTTGGTATTTTGATGGGAATTGCATTGAATCTGTAAATCACTTTGGGCTATATGGACAAGAATGTTGATTCTTCCAATCCATAGCACGAGATGTTTTTCCATTTCTTTGGCTCACCTATGATTTCTGTCATCAGTGTTTTTTATAGTACTTCTTGTACAGATATTTCACCTCCTGGGTTAAGTGTTTTCCTAGATACTTTGCAGCTATTGTGAATGGTAATGTGTTCTTGATACTTGTGCACTTTTGGCATGACTACCATTATTAGCATATAGAAATGCTACTGATTTGTGTTCATTGCTTATGTAACCTGGGACTTTGCTAAATTTATTTGTCAATTCTAGGAATCTTTGGTGAAGTCCTTATGGTTGTCTAGATACAAGATAATATCATCAGCAAATGAGGATAGTTTGACTTTTTCTTCCCTGATTTGCATACCGTTTCTTTCTCTTTCCTGATTGTTCTGGCTAGGACTTCCAATTACATTGAATAGAAGTGGTGAGAGCAGGCACTTATGTATAGTTCCATTTCTTAGGAGGAACGCTTTGAACTTTTCCCCACTTAGCATGAAGTTGGCTTTGGGTTTGTCAGGTACATAGCTTTTATTATTTTGAGGAATGTTCCTTCTATCCTTAGTTTGTTGAGGGTTTTTATCAGGAAGGGATGCTGGATTTATCAAATGTTTTTTCTGCATCTACTGAGATGATCATATGTTTTTTTTTTCCATTTCTGTTTGTGTATTGAATTGTATTTATTCATTTATATTTGTTGAACAATCCTTTCATTCCTAGGATGGAACCTGGAACTTATTTTATCATGATGGATTTTTTTTTTTTTATGTATTGTTGAATTCAGTTTTCTGATATTCTGTTTGAGGATATTTGCATCTATATTCATAAGGGATATTGGTCTGTAGTTTTCCTTTATTGTTGTTTTCTTTCCTGGTTTGTGTATCAGGATATACTGGTTTTGTAGAATAAGTTGGGGAGAATTCTATCCTTCTCAAAGCTATGGAACAGTTTCAGTAGAATGAGTGCCAGTTCTTTGTAGGTCTGGTAGAATTTCACGGTGATTTTGTCTGGATTCTTTTGTTGGGAGATAATTTTATTACAATCTTACAACTCATTATTGGTCTGTTCGGGATTTCTATTTCTTCTTAATTCAGGCTTGGGAGATTGAGTTACCAAGAATTTATCCATTTCCTTCAGGTTTTCTAGTTTGTTACACAGATGTTTTCAGAGTAGTCAAGGATGATACTATTTTGTATTTCTGTGGAATCAGTTTTAATGTCTTCTATTCATTTCTGAATGAGCTTATTTGAGTCCTTCTATTGATTTCATTTATCTTTTTAAAGACCCAAATTTGTTTCATTGATCTTTTGTATTTTTTAAAATTTCCTTTTCATTTCATTCTGTTCTGAACCTTATTATTTCTTTCGTTCTGCTAGCTTTGGGTATGGTTTGTTCTCTCCTTTTTTTTTTGTTCCTTGAGATGTGACATTGGGATTGTTAATTTGTGATCTCTTTGTCTTTTTGATGAAAGTATTTAAAGCTATGAACTTTCCCCTTAGGGCTGCTTTTACTGTATCCCATAGATTTTGGAAGCTTGCATTACCTTTGTCATTCAATTTGAAAAATTTCTTGATTTCCATCTTGATTTGACAAGAATCATTTAGTAGCATAATGGTTATTAATTTCCTTATATTCGTGAAGTTAATTTCCAAGAATCATTTAGCAGCATAAATGTTAATTTCCTTGTATTCGTGAAGTTTTGAGAGTTTCTCTTTTAAGTGATTTCTAGTTTTATTCCTAAGAAGATATATGGTATGACTTCAATTTTCTAAGTTTGCTGAGACTTGTTTTGTGGTGTAATATGTTTTCTATCTCGAAAAACGGCCCTTGTGCTGATGAGAAGAATGTATATTCTGCAGTTTGGGAATAGAATGTTCTATAAATGTCTATTAGTCCACTTGTTCTATAGTCTCATTTAGTACAGTATGCATTTGTTGATCTTTTACCTTAATGATGGATCTATCATTTTTCAATTTAATTATTTTTTCCCTTTAATTTCTAGACATTCATTAAGTTCCTTTAAAATGTATTTTGTCCCTTTGGCAGGATGTCATCAAGGAAAAGGATTTTGTTTTTGCACCTTTCTACATCCACCCTTTCTTCCTTCTTAGAATAGAGACATGCTGGTTGGGGTATAACAGCTACCTTGTAACCATAAAGCACATTCAGAATAGCAGAACAAAACATAGATGTATATGTGAACACTGATGACACCATGGCACTTTACACTAACCTCAGATGCCCTATCTTTGTACTCTTCGCTACATGAGAAAAATAAATCCCTATTTGTTTGCATATCTGTTACATATGAGAAATTAAATGCTAATGAAACATCACTGAAAGCATTCAAGTTATATTTGCATGTAATGACTACATGTGCGACTATAATCAGAATATTCACAGTGCTTTTTTCTGGGTAGTAGGATTGCAAATCTTTATTTCTTCTTTCTATGTTTTCTAGATTATCAAAAACTTTTAGCATTAATTTGTAATACTGTACTGTGTTAGTATTAATAGTAATAAAAATTACTATAGCTTATTTTCAGAGCTCTTTAGATTGTGTTAGACACTGAGGTGGAGGCATGAGTGTTTTGTCTCTTTATTATCACATCACCTCATTTAATTTAATATACATGAATGAAGATGAAAATTGTATAATTCACTCTAACTAGATTAATAGAATTATAAAACTAGAATATATAGTATTGGAAAATAATTAGAAATTGTTTCACTATATAGGTACTTACTTTACTGTAACTTATAGTTATTATTATTATAAACAAATTTACCCCAAAGTTTGAGGAGTTTTAATTTCATTTTTTCCCCCCAGGTACCTGAAGATACTCTATGGGATGGTTTTTGCCTAAATGGTGATCTAGGATCCCATGAAGCATCTATTTTTCTTCCAAATGCCATTGATTGAATGACATGAGCTTTATTATGGTTAAAAATAGTAATCATTGATCTTCTTTCTTTTTCTGTAACATCTAGGAAATGTAAAACATAATATTATTGCCTAGCATTATAAGCAAACATGGAAACATGCAGAGTGACTCAAAATAGAACTTAACCCTTCAAAAATATATTCATCTAAACTACGTCATATATAAACTACCCATTGAAATAGATTTGTAAAGGAGCTATTACAGTTATTTCCATAATCTTACAAGAGCTTAACATCTGCCCACATGTCACAAGGTAGAGCTCTAGAGTCCTAGAGCCCACTGTATCCTAGATGCCCACGGGGTGTTCACCCTTTTTTCCTTTCTGCTACGTATTAGAAAAATAAAAGCTGTCTTAGGCCACACATTAAATGTGCAAACACTAATGAAAGCTGATGAGCAGGAAAAAAAAAGTCCACGCATTCTTTTTGTGACATCCTATAGCTCAGATAAGCAAATAATCTGCATGCAGCCCATGGGCAACAGGTTGGATATCCCTGCATGGGTGACTGAAGTTGCAGCATGATAAATCTGTTTCACCAAGGCTATCAGAAGGGAGAAGTATAACCGTAACATTTTGATATATCCTCATACAAAACAGTTACTCAGTAATAAATAAATAAGAATGTTCAAACCTATAGAAATAGAAACATAAGTGGATGGAGAGATAATCTAGCACTTGGGGGTAAAGGAGGTCTCAAAAAATGTAAAATATGATGAGGTTAATTGTGAGCATTTGGGGGTATGGTTAATGTAAATCAGACGTCCTGCTTTATCCACAGTGTGTGAAAACATATTCATAAAAAAGTTAATGATTATATCAGTTTTGATATATATAGTTACAGAATTTCAAAGAATATGACTTTTATTTATTTATTTTTTTTGAGACAGAGTCTCGTTTTGTTGCCCTCAGTAGTGTGCTGTGGCATCATAGATCACAGCAACCACAAACTCCCGTGCTCAAATGATCCTCTTGCCTTAGCCTCCCAAGTAGCTGGGACTATAGATGCCCGCCACAACACCCAGCTATTTTTAGAGGTGAGGTCTCACTCTTGCTCAGGTTGGTCTTGAACTCATGAGCTCAGGCAATCCACCCGTCTCAGCTTCCCAGAGTGCTAGAATTACAGGTGTGAGCCACTGCACCTGGCCAGAGTATAACTTTTAGAACTTAAATAGGTCTTAAGAGATTTCATCTACTTCCTTTATTTCTGAGATAAGAAAGTAAAACATCCAGGTTCAAAAGACAGGACATCCAACATGTTAATGTCAAAACTAGGACCAGAAGATATACCTTCCTCATGCATGCTTGAAGGATCTTTCCAATAATGTGGTAAAGAGACATGAATTTTTAAATTAGGACAAATTTCAGAGCGCAACATTTTTAAAAATAAATAACTTAAAAACTTTCAGTTACGAAGAGCTATAAAACTGCTTCTTAAATTATTTCTTTGTAAGAAAGAGGTGTGCTTACAATTTCGGTCAAACATCTCCACTCCTGGAAGGTGGTAGATTACATATAAACGGTACAGGTTATAGTGACACAAAGGGTTTTGGTATAGCGCTACAAAGGAAAAATAAAATGTCATATTTCAAAATTAGTCTTATTCATCACTTGATAAAATATGACTAATCACAGGATTCATATAAAACATAAGAAAATATAAAGCTCTGCTTCATTTCAAGGCAATAGATTCATTAAACATTTACTTATTCAGAGCAGCCATTAACTTTCCCATCTGTTATATTCATTCATTCAACAAATATTTACTGAATGCTTGTTGTCTACTAGGAATTGTGCTAGATGCAAGGGTTATATTGTTGACCCAAATCTGCCACAAATGAGGAACATTTTAACATGTCCATAGTAGATTAGTAAAGGAAGAACTCAGCTCCATGGAATTATTATTTTTTTTTCTTTTTGAGACAGAGTCTCACTATGTCGCCCTCAGTAGGTAATGTCACGTCACAGCTCACAGCAACCTCAAACTCTTGGGCTTAAACAACCCTCCGCTATTTTTTGGTGGTAGTTGTCATTGTTATTTGGCAGGCCCAGTCTGGGTTCAAACCCGCCAGCTCAGGTGTATGCGGCTGGCGCCCTAGCCTCTGAGCTACAGGCGCCTAGCCAGCTCCACGGAATTCTTGAGGCTCCCTTTTATTAAAGCATTTCTTGGTACGCCTTTAGTTTCAAAGGTCACAAGGGTGACTCTGTGGAACTCCACAGAGATGTAGCAACCCTTTCTAACGGAATTTTCTTCCTCCACTTCGCACCATTGCTCATAGTTCAGAAAGTGAATGCCAGTGGGCAGCCTCCCATCCCAGCAGGAGCACAGCCAGCAGATGTGGATCTTGAGACCGGTCTCCTTCTGGCCAGGCACATGCAGCTCTGAGACTCTGATATGCAGGGACTAGAACACTTTACGAACCACGCTCCCTAATACTGTGGCTGGAGGAGGGAGGTACGGAGATGCAGAACTCCAGGCATTTCTGCTATCACTTCCCTTAGTAATCAGTACAGAAGTAGTTTAAAATGTACATAATTATGATTCAATAAAATTATTAAAAAAATAAATAAATAAAAATAAAAAAATAAAAAAAAATCTTCAACTAGAAATTATGAGGGTTTTATTTTCAAGGAAAAAGTAAAATTTTTTTCTATTCATCTTAGATGACAACAAACAGGTCATTTCAATACAATGTGAAATAAAACTTTTATGATTTTCAAGTGGGTAACTTTTAGCTATTCAGGTTCTAACCCTACAGGCAATTTGTAGGAAATACTTCTGAAAAAGACACAGTGAAGAGAACCACTAGATGGCAGTAGGAGAAAGCGCTATCGCACCCGACAAACTGAAACTCACTTAATGAGCATGTTAAATTTAAGGGTACTGCTCTAGACTACTCATGAAACACAAAAAGGTTTGATAAAGTCACGAAAACATTAAACATTAGAATCCCAGAAAAGGTTAATATTTATAATGAGCAGCTCACAACAGAAAGAAGATTGGGATCAGAGCATGCTTGAAAGACAACTATTTAGATAAAAACTCTAAAAGCCAATCATTAGGATGTTTCTCTGTAGGTAATAAAACACCCTGATAGTTTTTGCATAAACACAAATTTTTCTGGCTAATAAAATCCTTATATATAGCTATTCCCCGTGGAAAACATGAGCTTTAGAGGGACATAAAACAAGCGATGGAAGACACCTGGTGGATAATAAACAAAAATTATGTGTGAGGAGAGGCATGAAAATGTAGAGCCAAGAGTAACCCAGAAATTGAAAGACAGGAAGTTTGTGTGTATTGGGGGAATTGAGAAGAAAAAGAAAACATATTTTTTCAAAATTTAAATGACAAAAATATTGTCTGAATTTTATTTTTAAAAGATAAAGTAGTAACAAATATTTTGAGTATAGGATAGTGTGACATATATATGTATATATATATATATTATATATATACGAATAATAAGGACATATTTTTAAAAATCCATGGAGATCATGAATTGTAGTTTGAACCTGAGGAAATAAAAGGATACCATTCAAGGACATAAAAACAAAACATGATTGCTTTGAATAAGAACTTAGGAAGAAGAAAAAGTCACAAGTGCTTTAGTGCAGAAGTCTGCATCGTGGCGACTGCCGTGGAGAATCACCTCTGACGCCTCATAATCCCGCAGCGCATTACCGCAGCAGAAAGCGGAGCCTGCCTTAACGTACGAGATGGTAATGGAACAAGCACCAGCTTCTTTCAACGACGTCTTCTCCTGGGGTGCTCTTTGTACTCTCTTTCCCTCTGAGAACATTACTATTCATTTGTTTTCTTTTCTTGGCTTTTTCTCCTAACACTTGGGTAAGTAATTTCTCTATGTAAATTAAAAAGCTAGCTGCAGCTAAACAAAACATCAATCTTGGATTTACTACTATTATACTACATTCCTTATTAGCAAGGTTTCTCAATACTGAACACTCTTATGTATTTGTTGTCACTGACCATGCATCTCACTCTAAAGTAAAATCTGAGGGACAGGAAGTCAGCCAACTGAGCTGTTAACAGCAATGACTTGAATTAAACAGTTTGAAAAGCATTTCATCTTTATCATTCTTCACTGTTTAGAAGGAAGAAACCTGTTTTCAACTTTCTTTTTTCCTCTTTCATATCATTAAGCGTTTAACATTTTGGATTTATGAGTTCTGGATTGATGCTACTAAAATTACCATAAATTAGATTTCTAAGATACGAAATCAGTTTCCTGTGTCTGAATGTTCTGAAAGCCTCCTGTGATGTATGGGCACATTCCTTTAGAAACTATGAAGTGAAATTGCTTACACTTTCACTTTCAATAGGTTAATACTATTTAATCCACCTTTCCTCCAGGCTACTTACAGAGTACACCTCTGTGGCGCCAGCACTGTCTTGCTTATCTTAATTTGGGATTCTGGGTTTAAGCAATTTACATTTAAAATTTACATTTTGTAGCAAAATGTCTCTACTACCTTACTGCGCTAGCTCAAGTTACATGAGTCACATGTATGAAGGTACCTGTTGTTAAAACAGAAGAGAAAAGAAGAAAAAGATAGTCGTCTAAATAATTGGTTCCAGTTAATTTTTTAAACTTAAAGCAGGATTAAGAATGACATTTATCAATGAATCCCAATGTTTTTAAGGCCACCTTGGAAGAAAGTTGATGAGATTAAGGGACTAGTATACTCATTTTTAAAAGACAGGGGAAATGATACAGAGAGGCTAAAATCCTTTAGAGAACACCCTGGGGAAGAAAGTTGAACTTGCAATCACCAGAAACGAGGATTCTGAGGTTCTGGTTCAATGTTACTTGATAAGTTCAGCATCTTAATTATTATCACCATCTCATTTTAATGACAAATCTTTGGCCACCACACACCACATGCTTTTGCTGAATTTGAAAATCACCCCTTATTATAAAAGGCAAACTGGGATAAAACAAGGGATGTGTGGAGAGAATCAGAGCATTCTCTTCTTCAGGACAAACAGCAGAGAAAGACGCAGGTGGTTCTTATTTGGTGGATTGTTTCCTTGTTTGGAAGGGGTAGTCCCACCTGGAAGGGCATGACAGGTAAAGATGCTCAAATGTGTACGCCCTTGAGATCATAGCTGCAGCCTGTCTCTCCACATCCCTCTTCACCCTTGCAACGAATTAGGGTCACTGATGATGGCAAGGGTAGAAAGCATCTAACAGCAGTACCTGTGGAAAGGTGGAGACGTGGAGACCCTCTCATGAAAGGAGAAATCCCCTGTTCCCAATGGTGACACATGGAAGCTCTGCTAGGAAGCTGGTCTTCACAATTATGAAATGCAGGAGTCTAAGTATACTTTCCAATAGTGGAGCTAAATAAAATATTTGAGAGAGATGAAACTAAAGGCTTAGGAAGAGGAGAATGGATTAAGTATTTTGTTGTTGCTGTTGGTGGTGGTGATTTTTTTCCCTTAATGCTGAAAAAAGGGGTCAGAAGACTAGAGGTTAGTGAAGGGTACCAACCACAGAGTGGATTGGCACCTGTGGAACCTGATTTAAAAGAAGTTTTGGAGAAGGGAAGAAAAGAGGAAATCACTGAAGCTGGAAAGGGAGGGTGTGGAAAGGTAGACCGCCTGGAGAGAAGAGGTGGGGCCCTCTGACTGCCTGGAAGACGGGAATTCCAATTCCCAGGACCTCACACTCTGCAGTGGGTTTCGGCCTCCCTGAAGCTCTCAGCCATGCGTCTCCCATGCAGTCCTTGGCAGTTCTCCTCATAAATGCCAGTGGAGGATGCAATGCTCTGAGTGGATTAGAGGTTTATCCTCCAGGCTATTTTCTCACCCTCTGAAGAACTTGTAATTGAAGTGGCATAATAATAACACTTTAAGGATTCTTTTTTTTTTTTGGTTTTACAACTTGAAAAGACAAAATTTACAACATTTGAAAATACTTGGATTTCTCATTTTACTTAATGAGCTGAATCTAATCTGTGATTGCAAATGAAGCTCAAAGAAACTGAATCTGAGGACATTACTTCACAAATAACAGTAGTACTCTGGAAATGCAAACATTTTTTTTCTATATAATATTCTTTAACCAAAATGGGGCATGGATTCAAAATGTGAATGTTTGCTAGCAGGAATTCTCAGAAAATGCTTTTTTTTTTTTCTGTAATTTGTCAGTTTTTTTTTCCATTTCAAAAAAATGATCTGACAAGATTTTCAATTGCTATAATTGTAGCTATTTAAGTGGAATTATGTCAGTATGATTTTAAGTAAGATCACTTAAACTGTTATGCCAGGTAATGATATGGAGACACTGTTACGAGGCTGGCCTTCTGAGAACTAGACAAAGCCTCCCTGCCCCACAAGGGCTGCACATTCTGTACTTTAGTACGTTTGCTTGACAAAAGGCATGGGCTGAATTTAGGGTCCATTCAGTCCTGGACAAGGCACTTTTATTTAGAGCATAACTCTGTTTGCTACCATGGGAGCAAGCTTGCTGACTACTCTCCACATGTTATTTTTTAACAAGTTGGTTTAAAATACTAAGTTTTTACACATAACAAAGTGTCCATATAGTTTTGCATCAAGCCCCTCCAACTCTCTAAGAAATATTTAAGCTGAAAGTTAAAGACTGTAAGTCACATAAAGGTCCAGACTGGGTCTTTCCTGTTAAACTTTGTGTTCTATTATCTACTAAACTGCCATATAGTGAAGGTGTGATAAACATTTATTGAATGAATGAATGAATACATGGTATTTATTGAATGAATGAATGATAAATGAAATGAAGCATGAGTTTAAGTCTCAATATTCGTTAGCATTTTGGTTAACTCTCTGAGCTTTGCATCTCTACACTGAAGAGGGAATAATTCTAATCATGTTATAGGATCTATAAAGAGCAAATGAGAATATGATAAGAAAACATCTGTTTAGAAGAAAAGAGTCAAACATTACTAGAACGAGTATTATTTAAGATATCAGTTATATTTTCTTGAGTCTATTTATTACTTAGAATTTGTAGACTATGCAACTCAATTCATTGTCTGATTTACATTATCTACAACAAGACAATTTCTTTTGGCTGCTTCAAAATAACTTTAATGGTGAGACATGTTTTCGTAAAAAATGTTTCAGAGTTATCCCAACATTTAAAGCAATCCTGAGAGGTAGCTATTATCCATTTTATGGAAAAACACAGGTACAATGTCTAGATCTAGCATAACTAAGTCTTTTAGTGAAAGAAGCATTTGGTCAGCGTGGAAGGGCTAGATAACTCAATTGTGTAGGCCGATCCTGAGTCTTTGACAGAAGATCAGGAAACTCTGAAAAAGTAACTGACAGTGGGCAGCCTTATCATGTCTTCAAAATAAGCATAGAATTGCCATGAAGCTGGTATGCATTTATGATTTTAATATTTGAGTTTAAAGAATCTAACGATAAGCCTATTAGTCATTAATCCTCAGTGTAGGAGATACAATTGATAAAGCTTAAAATACTGTGTATGGTAACTTTAGTTATTGCCTACATACTGATCTGATCAGAACCTCAACATCAACATTAATTTTGAAATATTCAAAACACTATTTTAGGTTCTAAGAAATGACAGAAAATGAATAGAAAAAAATCTATTTCATGACATTATATATAAAAGTCTCCAAATTGTAAAGTCTAAAAACCTACTCATTGGCTCAGTGCCTGTGGCTCAATGAGCTAAGGCGCCAGCCACGTACACCTGAGCTGGCGGGTTCGAATCCAGCCCGGGCCCGCCAAACAACAATGATGGCTGCAACCAAAAAATGGCTGGGCATTGTGGTGGGCGCCTGCAGTCCCAGCTACTTGGGAGGGAGATGCAGGAGACTCCTTTGAGCCCTGGAATTGGAGGTTGCTGTGAGCTGTGATGCCACAGCACTCTACCAAGGGGGACAGCTTGAGGTTCTGCCTCAAAAAAAAAGAAAAAAAAACCTACTCATTAACCTGAGGGTCTTTTACCTTGGTACAACTGGAATATTAGGTCATGTATTATAGTTATATACGTGTTAATTTACCCTTTGAAATAATAAGCTTATTGAAAGTAGAATAATACTGTAGTTAGCCCTTACTGGGTGTAATGTGATACATGTGAATAAAGGTTGCTGCTCACTGAAAGTTTAAAAAGTACTCTTTTTTTTTGGTTATCAATTTTATTAACATATATAATGGCCATAAAGTCCGGGTGCAATTTAAAATTCACTCATTTTAAATATGTAATTTATGTACTTGTAGAATATTCATAGGAGTTGTTCAACTTATCACCACAGTCAATTTTAGAACATATTTTTACACCACCAAAGAAACCCCACCCCCTTTAATCTTTAGCTGTCACAACAATCCCCAACCTACCTACTCCCAGTTAGGTAAACACTAATCCAGTTAAAAACAGTTACCTCTCAGGATCGCTATTTCTACGGATGTGCCTATTTGGGACCTTTTGTATCAATAGAATCATATTGTATGTGTTAAAACTTACTGTTGAGACAAAATCAAAAACAGGTTTAAACATGTAAACCCTCTTTTGTTATTTTTGTCATTTTTCTTTGACATGCCATATCATTTCATAAAAAATTTCTTCTGCCTGTTGTTTTTTCAAAAGTGTGTCTTGAAAAACAATAAGATCTACTCTTGTTTTCAAGGAATGGCTAAGCGTTTTAGTTGTAAACATTGCTCTTCTAGTTTTAAACTTGAAAAATGTCTTGTGTTATTATTACTTTATTTTATGACCACAAAAATTGCAAACTTTTACTTAGGATTTTTAGATTGAGCATTCCCTTTAATTCCTTCACTGTTGCATCAATGTTTTTTAACTCATTGTGGTGTAGCAGGAGAATGTGCAAGGAAGGCAAACAGTGCAGGCCTAAAAAAAAAAGAACATTTTTTACAAAATTTTAAACATTTATTTATTTATTTTTAATTGACAAATAATAATAAACATCTTTAATGACAGTATGCTAAATAAAAAAAGGAAAAGAATATATTACAACTGGAGAAAGAAGGAATGATTATTAATAACATTGAGAATTATTATATTATTAAGAATACAAGAAAGCGTAAGCATTCAAATAAGTAATTACACTGTGGGACTTAGAGTCATTTTATTTCCACTCTTCCTGTTTTACTTTTTTCCCATAGCTATTGATTTAGTTTGTTTGCTTGTTTGTATGATTTGGGAGAAATTATTTTCTTTTTTCTTTTTGTTTGTTTTTTAGGGTTTTTTTGGCCAATGATACTTAGATTTATAATGCCAATCAAAAGATTAGTCATCCAGTTTGGTGCCTAACTCCAAGTAAGTATTTTCTTTACATAATAGAAAGTCAGATATTCTTATCATTTTTTTGTTGATTCTAAATTGCACATTTTCCCATTTTTTAAGCATAAGTGAAAGAGGGTTGTGATACCCATGACATAGTGTAATTGGCAAAATTTTCTTTCCTAGTGGTGCATAAAATCATGGTGGATCTTAAACTTTATATTCGAGTTTGTAGTATATGATATTAAAGAAAGGGATTTTATACTGTTACCTATTTTTATTTCATGATCATGATCATGATCATGATATACCATATGCTTTTATACCTGGCTTGATGTTGTTAGCTAAGAGGTTTTTGCATTTATAAAATAAACTCAGAGTAAAAATAGGCATTTGTCTCATAAAGTTATATTCAGTAAAAACGTTTAAGATTATTTAAAATTTTTTATGTTTAATAATGCTCTCAATTATCATTACAATTTTCTCCCAATATTCCTGTTAAGAATATTTTACATTTTTATACTTCCCAAAGCAATCTACCTATTTAATGCTATCCCTATTAAGATACCAACATCGTACTTTCAAGATTTGGAAAAAATAATTCTGCATTTTATAGGGAACCAGAGAAAACCCCGTATAGCTAAGTCAGTTCTTAGTAGTAAAAACAAAGCTGGGGGAATCACCATGCGATTTTAGGCTGTCTGACAAAGCCATAGTGGTCAAGAAAGCATGCTACTGGCACAAAATAGAGACATAGGCATTTGGAATTGAATAGAAAACCAGGAAATGAAACTAACATCTTACAACCACCTAATCTTTGATAAATCAATCAAGAACATACCTTGGGGGAAAGACTCCCTATTCAATAAATGGGGCTGGGAGAACTGGATATCCACATGTAAAAGTCTGAAACTGGACCCTCACCTTTCTCCACTCACAAAAATTGATTCAAGATGGATAAAGGACTTAAATTTAAGGCATAACACAATAAAAATCCTGAAAGAAAGCATAGGAAAAGCACTGAAAGATATCAGCTTAGGGAAAGACTTCATGAAGAAGACTGCTATGGCAATTGCAACAACAACAAAAATAAACAAATGGGACTTAGTTAAACTCAAAAGCTTCTGTAGAGCTAAGGAGACAACAACCAATGCATATAGACGACCTACACAATGGGAAAGGATATTTGCATATTTTGAATCAGACAAAAGCTTATAGATCTATAGGATCTATAGAGAACTCAAATTAATCCACATGAAAAAAGCCAACAATCCCATATATTAATGGACAAGAGACATGAATAGAACCTTCTCTAAAGAAGACAGATGAATGCCTAACAAACATATGAAAAAATGCTCATCATCCCTAATTGTTAGAGAAATGCAAATCAAAACCACCCTGAGATATCATGTAACCCCAATGAGAATGGCCCATATCACAAAATCTCAAAACTGCAGATGCTGGCATGGATGTGGACAGAAGGGAACACTTTTACACTGCTGGTGTGACTACAAACTAACACAACCTTTTTCGAAGGAAGTATGGACAACTCTCAAAGAACTCAAGCTAGACCTCCCATTTGATCCTGCAATCCCATTACTGGGCATCTGCCCAGAAGGAAAAAAATCCTTTTATCATAAGGACACTTGCACTAGACTGTTTATTGCAGCTCAATTTACAATCGACAAAATGTGGAAACAGCCTAAATTCCCCGCAACCCAGGAATGCATTAACAAGCTGTGGTACATGTACACTATGAAATACTATTTAGCCATTAAAAAAATGGAGCCTTACATCCTTTGTATTAACCTGGATGGAAGTGGAACATATTCTTCTTAGTAAAGCATCACAAGAATGGACAAGCATGAATCCCATGTACTCAATTTTGATATGAGGACAATTAATGACATGGTAGGGGTGGGGGAAGTGGAGAGCAGAGGGAGAATGAAGAAGGAGCAGTGGGTAAAGGAAGAGCAGAGAGAGGGAAGGAGCGAGGAGGGTGGGGTCTTGGTGATTGCCACACATTTTGGGAGCAAAACATGATTGTAAGAGGGACTTAACCTAACAAATGCAATCAGTGTAACCTGGTTTCTTGTACCCTCAATGAATCCCCAATAATAAATAAATAAATAAATAATTATTATTGGCTCAGAATATTCCAGAATAATTATCCTTTGAGCAAAGTATTTCCCATTTGTCATGAGATGCCCAGAGGTGAATGTTAAACTCTTAATTTTGTGGAAGGAATGAAGTCTTTAAGGAAAGTTAGGTGCATTACAATATTTCATATCCAGTTACGATTCTCTTTAGATTTTAACATTCTCAGCCTCAGGAAGTTAGTTTGAAACACACACAAGCCCCCAGCTCATGGACACTGGGATATTTAAATACTCCTGGCATCTGGGAATGCAAAGTAACATTGACTGCACCTTCGTGTGTAAAGACATTACAACAGGCCCTTTCAGTCCATCATCCCTGAAAAATTTAAGAGCAAATCCAGATGATGGGTATAAAGCACATTCTAATTTGATTTAGTGCTTACTTAACCAGTTCTCTCAGACCCCCTACAAAAGTGTGCGAGGGAAACCCCATCTAGATCCAAATGACACTTTGCCCTAACTCAGTTTCCTGAAACTAGTTTCTTCCCTAAAGGTTATTTGTTCAGTGGGGCTTAGTATTTTATACCTTTGCAATGTAGCATTTATACCTTTGTGAGGCTTTGCTTGTAAACAAATTCAAAAGTCAGAAAAAAAATCCTTTGTCAAGTCAGGTTTTCTGATATGGGGTTTGGAAAATATGGTCACTGTGATATAGCTAACAAAAAGTTTAAATATCTGTAGTATGCATTCAGTCCTAATGGACAATAAGTGATAGTGAAGTTTTGTCAGGTCTGATTCAGATTATCTGTGGCTGCGGTGAATTATATGGAATTACACAGAGTTTAATGGTTCTCTGGCAATTTGCTTTGGCCCACAGCCAAGGCAGCTAATGCTTCAAACTGCTCTCCCTATCCTCACCCCAAGAAAATTTCTGTTCCTATGTCTTAAGCATGTCTGTGATGAAGCCTTCAATGACACTCTTATACAAATGCCAAAGGATTTTTTTCTGTATCTTTTTTTCTTCCTTTTTTTATGGCTGGTAATACTTCTATAGCATTGCTGAGACAAACTGCCTGGCCAGTGTTTATTAAAATGGAAGAGCCAATAGTTAGAAAAACAGAACAGGACAAATATCCCTTTCCTTTGCAGTGCCATCAAATAGATCTAATCATCCTGACTGGCATGGGCTCTGGAATCACCCTGCAGGGCAAGTTAACAGTCACATAACAATGGGGGGGTGTCAGGGACTGACCCCATAGTGATTTTTATTGTTGTATATTTATGTGGGGAGCTGCAGTTTCGCCATTCATGATTTTTGTTATTAGACCCTTACCCATCCATACATGACACTTTCACATAACAGCACTCTTGGATCAGCAGTTCTCAACACTTTTCTTTTCAGCAGTGATAAGTTGTAGTTACTTTCTTTTTCAGGAAAAGCTGACATTCTACTTTTATCTAAGTGTTTTTCATAGTGAAAAGTACAGTATATTTGTGCTTGGTGGAGATAAAGGTATGTATGGATGAAAATATAGTTTAGCTCATAATGCTATAAATCCATTTATGTCAAGTAATGACCTTTTTATTATACAGATACAAATATGGTGAAGAGGCAATGTAATTTGTCAGTAGCTGAGACAGAGGAAGAACTGGTAGGAAACGAGGAGTACGTTTTTCACTAGTTCAGAGAGTAAACAAGAAAAATTCATAGAGGTATAATATGAAATTATTTGTTCTGAGGAAAAGAGTGAAGAGGAAGAAGATGATGAAGATGGAGAAGAAGAAATGCAAAATATGGATCCCACGAGAAGAAAACCACGTCCAGTTGCAAAAACAGAATAGCCTAGGGTGGTGCCTGTGGCTCAGTGGGTAGGGCACCAATCCCACACACCAAGGGTGGTGGGTTCAAACCTGGCCCCAGTCAAACTGCAACAAAAAAAAAATAGCTGGGCAATGTGGCGGGCACCTGTAGTCCCAGCTACTTGGGAGGCTGAGGGCAAGAGAATCACCTAAGACCAAGAGTTGGAGGTTGCTGTGAGCTATATGATGCCATGGTACTCTACTGAGGGTGATAAAGTGAGACTCTATCTCTACAAAAAATATAAAATAAAATAAAAAATAAAAGACAGAATAGCCTACAGCTCAGATGACAGCACCATCAGGAATGATATGGAACTCATAGCCGATAAAGGATCAGGGAATATAACAATCAGCTCATATTATAAGGACTTAACCAGGAGTACAATCAAGAATAGAACCCAAAACTCCATTGGATGCTTTCCAACTATTTATTGATAATGAAACTATGGATGTACTTATCAAGTCTATAAACCAGGTACCACATCTAGTTAAAAAGTTACATAAGGACATATTAATCTAAATGAAGGGTATGTTAAACAGTTTGACGAAAACATTTCAGATTGTATATGAAACCAGCACATTGTACCTCTTGCTTGCACTAATGTACGTGGCCTTGATCTAATAAAAAAAAAATAAAAACACTGAACAAAATTCTGGCGATTTCATAAGAGAAGTATTAGGACTAATTAGAATTATTCTAAATTATGGTATGTACTGGCAAAATAAAGACAACATCCAAGATATTTTCAGTGAGGAGACTTTTCTAATTTACCATGCTACGTTTTCAGAATACAGAATGTGACTCCTACTGGAATGTCTATGTGTTTATGATGCTATTAACACGTGAAGTTAACAGACAGCTTGATCAATTTGCTCTAGTTTGAGAGTTTTGGAATATGGTTATAAATAAACTCTCACTGTTTATAAGCTCTCACTGCTCTCACAAGTCCTCATGAATCTGTCACTCTGGATGAGGAATTGGTGTCTTTCCATGGGCATTGTCCATTCAGACCTCACATACCAACCAAATCTGGGAAGTATGGAATTGAAATGAATCTTCTGCAAACTACTGTTTTGCAGCAGAACCATACACAGGGAAATCAAAGAAACTTCCCCCAAATTACAACAGTGGCTCCAAGATTGTAAAAAGACTCATTCAGAAGTGTCATTTGTATCAGTCCAAAAGAAATATTACTATGGACAGAAAGTGTCCATGGTAATATTAGCTTTCATCTTGATTCAAAAGAATCTAACCACAGCTGGTACTTTGCCTCTAGAACTCAGGCCAGCATCGATGAAAACCTCTCCACCTGTACAGTAAGATTTGCCTTCTCTCTCTATGCGACCTTAGTAAGTTATGTCCCAAAGACAGAAAAGGTAGTTACAGTACTTTCCACACAGTGTGAAGATATGAAGGTGAAAGATAACAAGCATAATCCACTTTTATAATGCTACTAAAGCAGGTGTTGATATACTTAATAAGTGCATGAGAATGTATTTCTGTCACAGAGGAACTCAGCATTGACCCCTGGCAATTTTCCTCAACATCACTGTCATTGTAGCAAATAATTTTGCATGTTTTTTTTTTGGGGGGGGACAAATAGCTACTGGTCACAACTTCATGTGAAGAAACAATCTGGAAGAAAATACTTTTTGAAAGATTTGGCAGGAAAGCTTTGTGAAGAATACACAAGAAGGTGCATCCAAAACATGCATGGTCTCCACAAAATATCTACAGTGGCAATGAATCTTTGTGGACAGGAGTGCAATCAAGGACAAGGTGTGGTGACAAGAGGAATGGTTCATACCAAACCAAAAGGAACTTATGAGACAAGCAGTGAAAAGCTTGCCCCAAAAAGGTCACTACTACCTTCTTCCCTGTGGGAGAGACTGGAAATAAATGAAGGCGTGTAGTGAATGCAGCAAACACATCGGTCCCAGCCACAAATTAAAAGAAGAAAACGTATTGAAAAGAACACACAGAGAATCTGATTAAAATGTTGTTAGGTACTTGTACAATGAAATGTAAAATACATACAGTTTTCATAGAATTATTCTGAGTCAATGAAAGACCTCCCCAATTGGTATTCATCAGGTACTGAATTGAATTGACATTGGTATGTGACTGACATGAATGAGCAAGTCCCACCTAAATGAGCAAATCAAGAAAACATCTCTTGAAAAGCAGGTAACCTGCCTGACAAGGAGAATCCCACTGTGTGGCAAGTTACCCTCTGTTTTAGGAACCCAACTGGCCCTGAGGCTGGGATTCGGCCACAGATTGCTGGTACCACTTTCACAGAGCTGGGACAGTGGACAAAGGCCAAGTATACAACATAGGCCAGAACAGTCCTCTGCAAACTTGCAAAAAAGGAACAAACAACTTGGAGGAGCAATTGTTCTGTGGATGGCAAACATTCTGGGCTCAAACTCTCTCATCAGTCCCCCAACCCCTCCAACCTCCCCTAAAACCTCCAGTGTTGCTTCAACACCAGCACCTCCTGCTCTTTGGCTAAACTGACATCTTAGATCCTTTGTCCAACTGATTTCAAAGTCACATTTATTGGCTATACTAGGGAGAAAACTCATTTTTAGAGACTAGTTACCATAGAACCAGCAGGAGGGAAGGGCAGAAACCACAGGATTCCTACTCTGCACTGATTGCCTCTAACTCATTTCAGTTGCTAAGGGGAGGCCCTATTGTGGGAGCCAGGAGAGGAAATGGGTTCCATGTACAGTCCACTTTAAATTGTTCACAATTGCATGTTTGAAAATAGTCTCTACTAAACATTTAGCATGCCCATTAGCACAAGCCATAAAGCTTTAGGCTTTGCTGCACTGTTAGCCCAGCCTGCATAAGCTGCAAAGATGACTAAAAGGCAAGTCAGATACATACAGGAAGGATAAAGGAGGTCTGAGGATGGTTAAACCCAGGCCCAGGGAGAATGGTTTAATGTGACTTTTAAGCACATAAAGAACCTAGAGAGTGAGGACCATGTGTCCTCAATTTTGACTGAAAGCAGAGCAAAGGAAAAGAAACTGAAATTGCAATGAAAGGGAATGATACAAGCAAGAAGGAAGAACTTCTCCCAGTGAAACTAGGTAAATATTAGACTGAGTAGTGGGTCAGTGCAGGTTGTGGAATTTCCTTCTTTGGAGTGGCTCTTCTGTCTGGGCTATTTCTGAGTGGTCCTTCGAGAGGGTAGGGGAAGGGGGAAAAAAGGCAGCCACAAGTCTAGTTAAGTCTCTTTCAGCACTCAAGAGTCTATTTGTAACATTTCAGGATCTATAACAGGGATCACTGAGACACTGTTGAAAGAAAGCAGTGAGGAGCTTGCTGATCTCAAATGTTTAGGTTCACCCCAATTCTTTAGCCCTTTTTATAAGCTAAGCTTTTGCTGTGGCTCCTACAATTCCAAGAAAGAAAGCAAAGACTTGATTTTGGCTCCCCAGGATCCCTAGGCCATGCATATGGGAACAATATTTTCTGAACCCAAAAGTAGGACATGGTATGACAATTATATTTATAGGGACAAAAGGATAGAATATGTGAAATCAGAGCTGTCTCCAGAAATCTGGGACATATGGACTCCATAGACACATGTATTCTTTTCTGAGAGTCCCAAAACAGGAGTTAATTAAAACTATGCCATATGGTGTGAAGCCTGGGTTCTTTCCTTGTCTGCATCAAGATGAGTTAGGACTGTGAAAAGCTGGCATCATACTAAGCCCCGTACAAATTGAGATACACACTGTGAAGGTTGGAGAAAGAGCCAGTCTATGTGTCTGTTGTCTCTAGAATCCCTCAACTCTAAAAATGTAGCAGGATATAAGAGGCAAGCACACATGTTCCCTGTCAGCTGTATATAATGCCATAGTTATAGGGTGGAAGAAATGTGGCCTGGCACAAGAGATCATATTATTTATTCATTCGTTCATTCTATACAGAGTGATTCTCAAAATATGGTCCCTGGACCAGCAGCATCAGTGTCTCCTGGGGGAATTTTAGAAATGCAAATTTTCAGGACCCACCATAGGCCAAAGGAACCACAAAATCTTTGGGAGGGGACACGGAATTCAATAATCCCCAAACTAGAACTCTTCTTGGTGATATTCACATTGCCAATGAACAACAGTCATTTACCAAAAGGGTCAAAGCCCCAGGCATGTTTGGCTAGGGGCAGGCACTAGCTCATCAGTATCTCTGCCAATTTAGTCTATAATTTCTCTCACAATTCCTGGATCATGGAACAGTCTGAATCTTACTACATACCCTACATACCAAATTACTTGAAACCTGGATTTAAAAGGGCTAACTCAGCTCCTCTGCTCTGATAGGCCTTTTTCAAGTAAGCCAAAGGCCCTTTGGGTTTTTCAATTAAATCCTACTCAGGCACACGTAGTCCTTTGAGTGTGCTGTGAATATTTCAGTTCTTAGCCTCTTTCCGAGTCTCCACAAACTGACTAGAGTTCACTCAGAGGATCAGTCCAGGAACATTTTATGTTTAGCAGCATTATTTTTCCTTTTGAACAAAAACAAATGAAAGAGTTCCTGCTGAAAAGGATTGCCACTTAATGCTAGCCCTTAGACCTTGCTAATGTTAAATTACAATAAAGTAAAAGAAATTAGTGATTTTGTTTCACTTCAGTTTAAACTGATGAAGTTAATAGCTGCAAAAAATGGGAAACCTTCCAAATGTTTGTTTAAAACAGCGGTTCCCAACCTGTGGGTCGTGACCCACAGGAACTGAATTAAAGGGCCATGGTATTAGGAAGGCTGAGAACCACTGGCTTGAAAGAAGAAGAAATGCTTCCAGGTGAAATTTATCAAAGTGAAGGGCACCGAGGACCAACTCTTGTTACATGCCACCTGATTCTCCCCACTAATCATCAGTCAATAAAGAAAAGCAATCTCAATACAGCCACCCAGTTAGAATCATTGACTTCTGACTGCCAACAGAGCTGCTGGTTCGATGAGGGAAGTTACACAGCATGTTTAAAACTATAATAACAGATATTAGAAAAAAGTGCAGGGAAAACTCTTGAAGGAATTGGCCTGGGTGATTTTTTTATGAGGAGGACTCCACAGGCAATTGAAGTAGTATCAAAAATACACTACTGGGACCTGATCAAACTAAAAAGCTTTGTACAGCCAAGAACATCATAAGTATAGCAAGCAGACAGCCCTCAGAATGGGAGAAAATATTTGCAAGGTTTGCAAATATTTGCAAACCTCTGACAAAGGTTTGATAACCAGAATCCACAGAGAACTCAAACATATTAGCAAGAAAAAGGCATGGAGTTTACTGTAATATTCAGAGATAATCTCTTGTATGCCTGAATTGTTAGCCAAAAACATTATTTTAATAACATG